>JAMPIV010000945.1:0-26512 GCA_024509875.1 Oreohelix idahoensis
AAACCTGGTCTAAAGCGGGTTCCTGTACAGAAAACCTGGTCTAAAGCGGGTTCCTGTACAGAAAACCTGGTCTAAAGCGGGTTCCTGTGCAGAAAACCTGGTCTAAAGCGGGTTCCTGTGCAGAAAACCTGGTCTAAAGCGGGTTCCTGTGCAGAAAACCTGGTCTAAGGAGGGTTCCTGTGCAGAAAACCTGGTCTAAAGCGGGTTCCTGTGCAGAAAACCTGGTCTAAAGCGGGTTCCTGTACAGAAAACCTGGTCTAAAGCGGGTTCCTGTGCAGAAAAACCTGGTCTAAAGCGGGTTCCTGTGCAGAAAACCTGGTCTAAAGCGGGTTCCTGTGCAGAAAACCTGGTCTAAAGCGGGTTCCTGTGCAGAAAACCTGGTCTAAAGCGGGTTCCTGTGCAGAAAACCTGGTCTAAAGCGGGTTCCTGTGCAGAAAACCTGGTCTAAAGCGGGTTCCTGTGCAGAAAAAGCGGGTTCCTGTGCAGAAAACCTGGTCTAAAGCGGGTTCCTGTGCAGAAAACCTGGTCTAAAGCGGGTTCCTGTGCAGAAAACCTGGTCTAAAGCGGGTTCCTGTGCAGAAAACCTGGTCTAAAGCGGGTTCCTGTGCAGAAAAGCTGGTCTAAAGCGGGTTCCTGTGCAGAAAACCTGGTCTAAAGCGGGTTCCTGTGCAGAAAACCTGGTCTAAAGCGGGTTCCTGTGCAGAAAACCTGGTCTAAAGCGGGTTCCTGTGCAGAAAACCTGGTCTAAAGCGGGTTCCTGTGCAGAAAACCTGGTCTAAAGCGGGTTCCTGTGAGAAAACCTGGTCTAAAGCGGGTTCCTGTGCAGAAAACCTGGTCTAAAGCGGGTTCCTGTGCAGAAAACCTGGTCTAAAGCGGGTTCCTGTGCAGAAAACCTGGTCTAAAGCGGGTTCCTGTGCAGAAAACCTGGTCTAAAGCGGGTTCCTGTGCAGAAAACCTGGTCTCAAGCGGGTTCCTGTGCAGAAAACCTGGTCTAAAGCGGGTTCCTGTGCAGAAAACCTGGTCTAAAGCGGGTTCCTGTGCAGAAAACCTGGTCTAAAGCGGGTTCCTGTGCAGAAAACCTGGTCTAAAGCGGGTTCCTGTGCAGAAAACCTGGTCTAAAGCGGGTTCCTGTGCAGAAACCCTGGTCTAAAGCGGGTTCCTGTGCAGAAAACCTGGTCTAAAGCGGGTTCCTGTGCAGAAAACCTGGTCTAAAGCGGGTTCCTGTACAGAAAACCTGGTCTAAAGCGGGTTCCTGTACAGAAAACCTGGTCTAAAGCGGGTTACTGTGCAGAAAACCTGGTCTAAAGCGGGTTCCTGTGCAGAAAACCTGGTCTAAAGCGGGTTCCTGTGCAGAAAACCTGGTCTAAAGCGGGTTCCTGTGCAGAAAACCTGGTCTAAAGCGGGTTCCTGTGCAGAAAACCTGGTCTAAAGCGGGTTCCTGTGCAGAAAACCTGGTCTAAAGCGGGTTCCTGTGCAGAAAACCTGGTCTAAAGCGGGTTCCTGTGCAGAAAACGTGGTCTAAAGCGGGTTCCTGTGCAGAAAACCTGGTCTAAAGCGGGTTCCTGTGCAGAAAACCTGGTCTAAAGCGGGTTCCTGTGCAGAAAACCTGGTCTAAAGCGGGTTCCTGTGCAGAAAACCTGGTCTAAAGCGGGTTCCTGTGCAGAAAACCTGGTCTAAAGCGGGTTCCTGTGCAGAAAACCTGGTCTAAAGCGGGTTCCTGTGCAGAAAACCTGGTCTAAAGCGGGTTCCTGTGCAGAAAACCTGGTCTAAAGCGGGTTCCTGTGCAGAAAACCTGGTCTAAAGCGGGTTCCTGTGCAGAAAACCTGGTCTAAAGCGGGTTCCTGTGCAGAAAACCTGGTCTAAAGCGGGTTCCTGTGCAGAAAACCTGGTCTAAAGCGGGTTCCTGTGCAGAAAACCTGGTCTAAAGCGGGTTCCTGTGCAAAAAACCTGGTCTAAAGCGGGTTCCTGTGCAGAAAACCTGGTCTAAAGCGGGTTCCTGTGCAGAAAACCTGGTCTAAAGCGGGTTCCTGTGCAGAAAACCTGGTCTAAAGCGGGTTCCTGTGCAGAAAACCTGGTCTAAAGCGGGTTCCTGTGCAGAAAACCTGGTCTAAAAGCGGGTTCCTGTGCAGAAAACCTGGTCTAAAGCGGGTTCCTGTGCAGAAAACCTGGTCTAAAGCGGGTTCCTGTGCAGAAAACCTGGTCTAAAGCGGGTTCCTGTGCAGAAAACCTGGTCTAAAGCGGGTTCCTGTGCAGAAAACCTCGTCTAAAGCGGGTTCCTGTGCAGAAAACCTGGTCTAAAGCGGGTTCCTGTGCAGAAAACCTGGTCTAAAGCGGGTTCCTGTGCAGAAAACCTGGTCTAAAGCGGGTTCCTGTGCAGAAAACCTGGTCTAAAGCGGGTTCCTGTGCAGAAAACCTGGTCTAAAGCGGGTTCCTGTGCAGAAAACCTGGTCTAAAGCGGGTTCCTGTGCAGAAAACCTGGTCTAAAGCGGGTTCCTGTGCAGAAAACCTGGTATAAAGCGGGTTCCTGTGCAGAAAACCTGGTCTAAAGCGGGTTCCTGTACAGAAAACCTGGTCTAAAGCGGGTTCCTGTACAGAAAACCTGGTCTAAAGCGGGTTCCTGTGCAGAAAACCTGGTCTAAAGCGGGTTCCTGTGCAGAAAACCTGGTCTAAAGCGGGTTCCTGTGCAGAAAACCTGGTCTAAAGCGGGTTCCTGTGCAGAAAACCTGGTCTAAAGCGGGTCCTGTGCAGAAAACCTGGTCTAAAGCGGGTTCCTGTGCAGAAAACCTGGTCTAAAGCGGGTTCCTGTGCAGAAAACCTGGTCTAAAGCGGGTTCCTGTGCAGAAAACCTGGTCTAAAGCGGGTTCCTGTGCAGAAAACCTGGTCTAAAGCGGGTTCCTGTGCAGAAAACCTGGTCTAAAGCGGGTTCCTGTGCAGAAAACCTGGTCTAAAGCGGGTTCCTGTGCAGAAAACCTGGTCTAAAGCGGGTTCCTGTGCAGAAAACCTGGTCTAAAGCGGGTTCCTGTGCAGAAAACCTGGTCTAAAGCGGGTTCCTGTCCAGAAAACCTGGTCTAAAGCGGGTTCCTGTGCAGAAAACCTGGTCTAAAGCGGGTTCCTGTGCAGAAAACCTGGTCTAAAGCGGGTTCCTGTGCAGAAAACCTGGTCTAAAGCGGGTTCCTGTGCAGAAAACCTGGTCTAAAGAGGGTTCCTGTGCAGAAAACCTGGTCTAAAGCGGGTTCCTGTGCAGAAAACCTGGTCTAAAGCGGGTTCCTGTGCAGAAAACCTGGTCTAAAGCGGGGTCCTGTGCAGAAAACCTGGTCTAAAGCGGGTTCCTGTGCAGAAAACCTGGTCTAAAGCGGGTTCCTGTGCAGAAAACCTGGTCTCAAGCGGGTTCCTGTGCAGAAAACCTGGTCTAAAGCGGGTTCCTGTGCAGAAAACCTGGTCTAAAGCGGGTTCCTGTGCAGAAAACCTGGTCTAAAGCGGGTTCCTGTGCAGAAAACCTGGTCTAAAACGGGTTCCTGTGCAGAAAACCTGGTCTAAAGCGGGTTCCTGTGCAGAAAACCTGGTCTAAAGCGGGTTCCTGTGCAGAAAACCTGGTCTAAAGCGGGTTCCTGTGCAGAAAACCTGGTCTAAAGCGGGTTCCTGTGCAGAAAACCTGGTCTAAAGCGGGTTCCTGTGCAGAAAACCTGGTCTAAAGCGGGTTCCTGTGCAGAAAACCTGGTCTGAAGCGGGTTCCTGTGCAGAAAACCTGGTCTAAAGCGGGTTCCTGTGCAGAAAACCTGGTCTAAAGCGGGTTCCTGTGCAGAAAACCTGGTCTAAAGCGGGTTCCTGTGCAGAAAACCTGGTCTAAAGCGGGTTCCTGTGCAGAAAACCTGGTCTCAAGCGGGTTCCTGTGCAGAAAACCTGGTCTAAAGCGGGTTCCTGTGCAGAAAACCTGGTCTAAAGCGGGTTCCTGTGCAGAAAACCTGGTCTAAAGCGGGTTCCTGTGCAGAAAACCTGGTCTGAAGCGGGTTCCTGTGCAGAAAACCTGGTCTAAAGCGGGTTCCTGTGCAGAAAACCTGGTCTAAAGCGGGTTCCTGTGCAGAAAACCTGGTCTAAAGCGGGTTCCTGTGCAGAAAACCTGGTCTAAAGCGGGTTCCTGTGCAGAAAACCTGGTCTAAAGCGGGTTCCTGTGCACAAAACCTGGTCTAAAGCGGGTTCCTGTACAGAAAACCTGGTCTAAAACGGGTTCCTGTAAAGAAAACATGGTCTAAAGTTGGTTCCTGTACAGAAAACCTGGTCTAAAGCGGGTTCCTGTGCAGAAAACCTGGTCTAAAGCGGGTTCCTGTGCAGAAAACCTGGTCTAAAGCGGGTTCCTGTGCAGAAAACCTGGTCTAAAGCGGGTTCCTGTGCAGAAAACCTGGTCTAAAGCGGGTTCCTGTGCAGAAAACCTGGTCTAAAGCGGGTTCCTGTGCAGAAAACCTGGTCTAAAGCGGGTTCCTGTGCAGAAAACCTGGTCTAAAGCGGGTTCCTGTGCAGAAAAACCTGGTCTAAAGCGGGTTCCTGTGCAGAAAACCTGGTCTAAAGCGGGTTCCTGTGCAGAAAACCTGGTCTAAAGCGGGTTCCTGTGCAGAAAACCTGGTCTAAAGCGGGTTCCTGTGCAGAAAACCTGGTCTAAAGCGGGTTCCTGTGCAGAAAACCTGGTCTAAAGCGGGTTCATGTGCAGAAAACCTGGTCTAAAGCGGGTTCCTGTGCAGAAAACCTGGTCTAAAGCGGGTTCCTGTGCAGAAAACCTGGTCTAAAGCGGGTTCCTGTGCAGAAAACCTGGTCTAAAGCGGGTTCCTGTGCAGAAAACCTGGTCTAAAGCGGGTTCCTGTGCAGAAAACCTGGTCTAAAGCGGGTTCCTGTGCAGAAAACCTGGTCTAAAGCGGGTTCCTGTGCAGAAAACCTGGTCTAAAGCGGGTTCCTGTGCAGAAAACCTGGTCTAAAGCGGGTTCCTGTACAGAAAACCTGGTCTAAAGCGGGTTCCTGTGCAGAAAACCTGGTCTAAAGCGGGTTCCTGTGCAGAAAACCTGGTCTAAAGCGGGTTCCTGTGCAGAAAACCTGGTCTAAAGCGGGTTCCTGTGCAGAAAACCTGGTCTAAAGCGGGTTACTGTGCAGAAAACCTGGTCTAAAGCGGGTTCCTGTGCAGAAAACCTGGTCTAAAGCGGGTTCCTGTGCAGAAAACCTGGTCTAAAGCGGGTTCCTGTGCAGAAAACCTGGTCTAAAGCGGGTTCCTGTGCAGAAAACCTGGTCTAAAGCGGGTTCCTGTGCAGAAAACCTGGTCTAAAGCGGGTTCCTGTGCAGAAAACCTGGTCTAAAGCGGGTTCCTGTGCAGAAAACCTGGTCTAAAGCGGGTTCCTGTGCAGAAAACCTGGTCTAAAGCGGGTTCCTGTGCAGAAAACCTTGTCTAAAGCGGGTTCCTGTGCAGAAAACCTGGTCTAAAGCGGGTTCCTGTGCAGAAAACCTGGTCTAAAGCGGGTTCCTGTGCAGAAAACCTGGTCTAAAGCGGGTTCCTGTGCAGAAAACCTGGTCTAAAGCGGGTTCCTGTACAGAAAAACCTGGTCTAAAGCGGGTTCCTGTGCAGAAAAACCTGGTCTAAAGCGGGTTCCTGTGCAGAAAACCTGGTCTAAAGCGGGTTCCTGTGCAGAAAACCTGGTCTAAAGCGGGTTCCTGTGCAGAAAAACCTGGTCTAAAGCGGGTTCCTGTGCAGAAAACCTGGTCTAAAGCGGGTTCCTGTGCAGAAAACCTGGTCTAAAGCGGGTTCCTGTACAGAAAACCTAGTCTAAAGCGGGTTACTGTACAGAAAACCTGGTCTAAAGCGGGTTACTGTACAGAAAACCTGGTCTAAAGCGGGTTACTGTACAGAAAACCTGGTCTAAAGCGGGTTCCTGTGCAGAAAACCTGGTCTAAAGCGGGTTCCTGTGCAGAAAACCTGGTCTAAAGCGGGTTCCTGTGCAGAAAACCTGGTCTAAAGCGGGTTCCTGTGCAGAAAACCTGGTCTAAAGCGGGTTCCTGTGCAGAAAACCTGGTCTAAAGCGGGTTCCTGTGCAGAAAACCTGGTCTAAAGCGGGTTCCTGTGCAGAAAACCTGGTCTAAAGCGGGTTCCTGTGCAGAAAACCTGGTCTAAAGCGGGTTCCTGTACAGAAAACCTGGTCTAAAGCGGGTTCCTGTGCAGAAAACCTGGTCTAAAGCGGGTTCCTGTGCAGAAAACCTGGTCTAAAGCGGGTTCCTGTGCAGAAAACCTGGTCTAAAGCGGGTTCCTGTGCAAAAAACCTGGTCTAAAGCGGGTTCCTGTGCAGAAAACCTGGTCTAAAGCGGGTTCCTGTGCAGAAAACCTGGTCTAAAGCGGGTTCCTGTGCAGAAAACCTGGTCTAAAGCGGGTTCCTGTGCAGAAAACCTGGTCTAAAGCGGGTTCCTGTGCAGAAAACCTGGTCTAAAGCGGGTTCCTGTGCAGAAAACCTGGTCTAAAGCGGGTTCCTGTGCAGAAAACCTGGTCTAAAGCGGGTTCCTGTGCAGAAAACCTGGTCTAAAGCGGGTTCCTGTGCAGAAAACCTGGTCTAAAGCGGGTTCCTGTGCAGAAAACCTGGTCTAAAGCGGGTTCCTGTGCAGAAAACGTGGTCTAAAGCGGGTTCCTGTGCAGAAAACCTGGTCTAAAGCGGGTTCCTGTGCAGAAAACCTGGTCTAAAGCGGGTTCCTGTGCAGAAAACCTGGTCTAAAGCGGGTTCCTGTGCAGAAAACCTGGTCTAAAGCGGGTTCCTGTGCAGAAAAAACTGGTCTAAAGCGGGTTCCTGTGCAGAAAACCTGGTCTAAAGCGGGTTCCTGTGCAGAAAACCTGGTCTAAAGCGGGTTCCTGTGCAGAAAACCTGGTCTAAAGCGGGTTCCTGTGCAGAAAACCTGGTCTAAAGCGGGTTCCTGTGCAGAAAACCTGGTCTCAAGCGGGTTCCTGTGCAGAAAACCTGGTCTAAAGCGGGTTCCTGTGCAGAAAACCTGGTCTAAAGCGGGTTCCTGTGCAGAAAACCTGGTCTAAAGCGGGTTCCTGTGCAGAAAACCTGGTCTAAAGCGGGTTCCTGTGCAGAAAACCTGGTCTAAAGCGGGTTCCTGTGCAGAAACTGGTCTAAAGCGGGTTCCTGTGCAGAAAACCTGGTCTAAAGCGGGTTCCTGTGCAGAAAACCTGGTCTAAAGCGGGTTCCTGTGCAGAAAACCTGGTCTAAAGCGGGTTCCTGTGCAGAAAACCTGGTCTAAAGCGGGTTCCTGTGCAGAAAACGTGGTCTAAAGCGGGTTCCTGTGCAGAAAACCTGGTCTAAAGCGGGTTCCTGTGCAGAAAACCTGGTCTAAAGCGGGTTCCTGTGCAGAAAACCTGGTCTAAAGCGGGTTCCTGTGCAGAAAACCTGGTCTAAAGCGGGTTCCTGTGCAGAAAACCTGGTCTAAAGCGGGTTCCTGTGCAGAAAACCTGGTCTAAAGCGGGTTCCTGTGCAGAAAACCTGGTCTAAAGCGGGTTCCTGTGCAGAAAACCTGGTCTAAAGCGGGTTCCTGTGCAGAAAACCTGGTCTAAAGCGGGTTCCTGTGCAGAAAATCTGGTCTAAAGCGGGTTCCTGTGCAGAAAACCTGGTCTAAAGCGGGTTCCTGTGCAGAAAACCTGGTCTAAAGCGGGTTCCTGTGCAGAAAACCTGGTCTAAAGCGGGTTCCTGTGCAGAAAACCTGGTCTAAAGCGGGTTCCTGTGCAGAAAACCTGGTCTAAAGCGGGTTCATGTGCAGAAAACCTGGTCTAAAGCGGGTTCCTGTGCAGAAAACCTGGTCTAAAGCGGGTTCCTGTGCAGAAAACCTGGTCTAAAGCGGGTTCCTGTGCAGAAAACCTGGTCTAAAGCGGGTTCCTGTGCAGAAAACCTGGTCTCAAGCGGGTTCCTGTGCAGAAAACCTGGTCTAAAGCGGGTTCCTGTGCAGAAAACCTGGTCTAAAGCGGGTTCCTGTGCAGAAAACCTGGTCTAAAGCGGGTTCCTGTGCAGAAAACCTGGTCTAAAGCGGGTTCCTGTGCAGAAAACCTGGTCTAAAGCGGGTTCCTGTGCAGAAAACCTGGTCTAAAGCGGGTTCCTGTGCAGAAACCCTGGTCTAAAGCGGGTTCCTGTGCAGAAAACCTGGTCTAAAGCGGGTTCCTGTGCAGAAAACCTGGTCTAAAGCGGGTTCCTGTGCAGAAAACCTGATCCAAAGCGGGTTCCTGTACAGAAAACCTGGTCTAAAGCGGGTTCCTGTACAGAAAACCTGGTCTAAAGCGGGTTCCTGTGCAGAAAACCTGGTCTAAAGCGGGTTCCTGTGCAGAAAACCTGGTCTAAAGCGGGTTCCTGTGCAGAAAACCTGGTCTAAAGCGGGTTCCTGTGCAGAAAACCTGGTCTAAAGCGGGTTCCTGTGCAGAAAACCTGGTCTAAAGCGGGTTCTGTGCAGAAAACCTGGTCTAAAGCGGGTTCCTGTGCAGAAAACCTGGTCTAAAGCGGGTTCCTGTGCAGAAAACCTGGTCTAAAGCGGGTTCCTGTGCAGAAAACCTGGTCTAAAGCGGGTTCCTGTGCAGAAAACCTGGTCTAAAGAGGGTTCCTGTACAGAAAACCTGGTCTAAAGGGGGTTCCTGTGCAGAAAACCTGGTCTAAAGCGGGTTCCTGTGCAGAAAACCTGGTCTAAAGCGGGTTCCTGTGCAGAAAACCTGGTCTAAAGCGGGTTCCTGTGCAGAAAACCTGGTCTAAAGCGGGTTCCTGTGCAGAAAACCTGGTCTAAAGCGGGTTCCTGTGCAGAAAACCTGGGTCTAAAGCGGGTTCCTGTGCAGAAAACCTGGTCTAAAGCGGGTTCCTGTGCAGAAAACCTGGTCTAAAGCGGGTTCCTGTGCAGAAAACCTGGTCTAAAGCGGGTTCCTGTGCAGAAAACCTGGTCTAAAGCGGGTTCCTGTGCAGAAAACCTGGTCTAAAGCGGGTTCCTGTGCAGAAAACCTGGTCTAAAGCGGGTTCCTGTGCAGAAAACCTGGTCTAAAGCGGGTTCCTGTGCAGAAAACCTGGTCTAAAGCGGGTTCCTGTGCAGAAAACCTGGTCTAAAGCGGGTTCCTGTGCAGAAAACCTGGTCTAAAGCGGGTTCATGTGCAGAAAACCTGGTCTAAAGCGGGTTCCTGTGCAGAAAACCTGGTCTAAAGCGGGTTCCTGTGCAGAAAACCTGGTCTAAAGCGGGTTCCTGTGCAGAAAACCTGGTCTAAAGCGGGTTCCTGTGCAGAAAACCTGGTCTAAAGCGGGTTCCTGTGCAGAAAACCTGGTCTAAAGCGGGTTCCTGTGCAGAAAACCTGGTCTAAAGCGGGTTCCTGTGCAGAAAACCTGGCCTAAAGCGGGTTCCTGTGCAGAAAACCTGGTCTAAAGCGGGTTCCTGTGCAGAAAACCTGGTCTAAAGCGGGTTCCTGTGCAGAAAACCTGGTCTAAAGCGGGTTCCTGTGCAGAAAAACCTGGTCTAAAGCGGGTTCCTGTGCAGAAAAACCTGGTCTAAAGCGGGTTCCTGTGCAGAAAACCTGGTCTAAAGCGGGTTCCTGTGCAGAAAACCTGGTCTAAAGCGGGTTCCTGTGCAGAAAACCTGGTCTAAAGCGGGTTCCTGTGCAGAAAACCTGGGCTAAAGCGGGTTCCTGTGCAGAAAACCTGGTCTAAAGCGGGTTCCTGTGCAGAAAACCTGGTCTAAAGCGGGTTCCTGTGCAGAAAACCTGGTCTAAAGCGGGTTCCTGTGCAGAAAACCTGGTCTAAAGCGGGTTCCTGTGCAGAAAACCTGGTCCAAAGCGGGTTCCTGTGCAGAAAACCTGGTCTAAAGCGGGTTCCTGTGCAGAAAACCTGGTCTAAAGCGGGTTCCTGTGCAGAAAACCTGGTCTAAAGCGGGTTCCTGTGCAGAAAACCTGGTCTAAAGCGGGTTCCTGTGCAGAAAACCTGGTCTGTGCAGAAAACCTGGTCTAAAGCGGGTTCCTGTGCAGAAAACCTGGTCTAAAGCGGGTTCCTGTGCAGAAAACCTGGTCTAAAGCGGGTTCCTGTGCAGAAAACCTGGTCTAAAGCGGGTTCCTGTACAGAAAACCTGGTCTAAAGCGGGTTCCTGTGCAGAAAACCTGGTCTAAAGAGGGTTCCTGTACAGAAAACCTGGTCTAAAGCGGGTTCCTGTACAGAAAACCTGGTTCAAAGCGGGTTCCTGTGCAGAAAACCTGGTCTAAAGCGGGTTCCTGTGCAGAAAACCTGGTCTAAAGCGTGTTCCTGTGCAGAAAACCTGGTCTAAAGCGGGTTCCTGTGCAGAAAACCTGGTCTAAAGCGGGTTCCTGTGCAGAAAACCTGGTCTAAAGCGGGTTCCTGTGCAGAAAACCTGGTCTAAAGCGGGTTCCTGTGCAGAAAACCTGGTCTAAAGCGGGTTCCTGTGCAGAAAACCTGGTCTAAAGCGGGTTCCTGTGCAGAAAACCTGGTCTAAAGCGGGTTCCTGTGCAGAAAACCTGGTCTAAAGCGGGTTCCTGTGCAGAAAACCTGGTCTAAAGCGGGTTCCTGTACAGAAAACATGGTCTAAAGCGGGTTCCTGTGCAGAAAACCTGGTCTAAAGCGGGTTCCTGTGCAGAAAACCTGGTCTAAAGCGGGTTCCTGTACAGAAAACCTGGTCTAAAGCGGGTTCCTGTGCAGAAAACCTGGTCTAAAGCGGGTTCCTGTGCAGAAAACCTGGTCTAAAGCGGGTTCCTGTGCAGAAAACCTGGTCTAAAGCGGGTTCCTGTGCAGAAAACCTGGTCTAAAGCGGGTTCCTGTACAGAAAACCTGGTCTAAAGCGGGTTCCTGTACAGAAAACCTGGTCTAAAGCGGGTTCCTGTACAGAAAAATCTGGTCTAAAGCGGGTTCCTGTGCAGAAAAACCTGGTCTAAAGCGGGTTCCTGTGCAGAAAACCTGGTCTAAAGCGGGTTCCTGTGCAGAAAACCTTGTCTAAAGCGGGTTCCTGTGCAGAAAACCTGGTCTAAAGCGGGTTCCTGTGCAGAAAACCTGGTCTAAAGCGGGTTCCTGTGCAGAAAACCTGGTCTAAAGCGGGTTCCTGTGCAGAAAACCTGGTCTAAAGCGGGTTCCTGTGCAGAAAACCTGGTCTAAAGCGGTTCCTGTGCAAAAAACCTGGTCTAAAGCGGGTTCCTGTGCAGAAAACCTGGTCTAAAGCGGGTTCCTGTGCAGAAAACCTGGTCTAAAGCGGGTTCCTGTGCAGAAAACCTGGTCTAAAGCGGGTTCCTGTGCAGAAAACCTGGTCTAAAGCGGGTTCCTGTGCAGAAAAAACCTGGTCTAAAGCGGGTTCCTGTACAGAAAACCTGGTCTAAAGCGGGTTCCTGTGCAGAAAACCTGGTCTAAAGCGGGTTCCTGTGCAGAAAACCTGGTCTAAAGCGGGTTCCTGTGCAGAAAACCTGGTCTAAAGCGGGTTCCTGTGCAGAAAACCTGGTCTAAAGCGGGTTCCTGTGCAGAAAACCTGGTCTAAAGCGGGTTCCTGTGCAGAAAACCTGGTCTAAAGCGGGTTCCTGTGCAGAAAACCTGGTCTCAAGCGGGTTCCTGTGCAGAAAACCTGGTCTAAAGCGGGGTCCTGTGCAGAAAACCTGGTCTAAAGCGGGTTCCTGTGCAGAAAACCTGGTCTAAAGCGGGTTCCTGTGCAGAAAACCTGGTCTAAAGCGGGTTCCTGTGCAGAAAACCTGGTCTGAAGCGGGTTCCTGTGCAGAAAACCTGGTCTAAAGCGGGTTCCTGTGCAGAAAACCTGGTCTAAAGCGGGTTCCTGTGCAGAAAACCTGGTCTAAAGCGGGTTCCTGTGCAGAAAACCTGGTCTAAAGCGGGTTCCTGTGCAGAAAACCTGGTCTAAAGCGGGTTCCTGTGCAGAAAACCTAGTCTAAAACGGGTTCCTGTGCAGAAAACCTGGTCTAAAGCGGGTTCCTGTGCAGAAAACCTGGTCTAAAGCGGGTTCCTGTGCAGAAAACCTGGTCTAAAGCGGGTTCCTGTGCAGAAAACCTGGTCTAAAGCGGGTTCCTGTGCAGAAAACCTGGTCTAAAGCGGGTTCCTGTGCAGAAAACCTGGTCTAAAGCGGGTTCCTGTGCAGAAAACCTGGTCTAAAGCGGGGTCCTGTGCAGAAAACCTGGTCTAAAGCGGGTTCCTGTGCAGAAAACCTGGTCTAAAGCGGGTTCCTGTACAGAAAACCTGGTCTAAAGCGGGTTCCTGTACAGAAAACCTGGTCTAAAGCGGGTTCCTGTGCAGAAAACCTGGTCTAAAGCGGGTTCCTGTGCAGAAAACCTGGTCTAAAGCGGGTTACTGTGCAGAAAACCTGGTCTAAAGCGGGTTCCTGTGCAGAAAACCTGGTCTAAAGCGGGTTCCTGTGCAGAAAACCTGGTCTAAAGCGGGTTCCTGTGCAGAAAACCTGGTCTAAAGCGGGTTCCTGTGCAGAAAACCTGGTCTCAAGCGGGTTCCTGTGCAGAAAACCTGGTCTAAAGCGGGTTCCTGTGCAGAAAACCTGGTCTAAAGCGGGTTCCTGTGCAGAAAACCTGGTCTAAAGCGGGTTCCTGTACAGAAAACCTGGTCTAAAGCGGGTTCCTGTACAGAAAAAATGGTCTAAAGCGGGTTCCTGTGCAGAAAACCTGGTCTAAAGCGGGTTCCTGTACAGAAAACCTGGTCTAAAGCGGGTTCCTGTACAGAAAACCTGGTCGAAAGCGGGTTCCTGTACAGAAAACCTGGTCTAAAGAGGGTTCCTGTACAGAAAACCTGGTCTAAAGTTGGTTCCTGTGCAGAAAACCTGGTCTAAAGCGGGTTCCTGTGCAGAAAACCTGGTCTAAAGCGGGTTCCTGTGCAGAAAACCTGGTCTAAAGCGGGTTCCTGTGCAGAAAAACCTGGTCTAAAGCGGGTTCCTGTGCAGAAAACCTGGTCTAAAGCGGGTTCCTGTGCAGAAAACCTGGTCTAAAGCGGGTTCCTGTGCAGAAAAACCTGGTCTAAAGCGGGTTCCTGTGCAGAAAACCTGGTCTAAAGCGGGTTCCTGTGCAGAAAACCTGGTCTAAAGCGGGTTCCTGTGCAGAAAACCTGGTCTAAAGCGGGTTCCTGTGCAGAAAACCTGGTCTAAAGCGGGTTCCTGTGCAGAAAACCTGGTCTAAAGCGGGTTCCTGTTCAGAAAACCTGGTCTAAAGCGGGTTCCTGTGCAGAAAACCTGGTCTAAAGCGGGTTCCTGTGCAGAAAACCTGGTCTAAAGCGGGTTCCTGTGCAGAAAACCTGGTCTAAAGCGGGTTCCTGTGCAGAAAACCTGGTCTAAAGGGGTTCCTGTGCAGAAAACCTGGTCTAAAGCGGGTTCCTGTGCAGAAAACCTGGTCTAAAGCGGGTTCCTGTGCAGAAAACCTGGTCTAAAGCGGGTTCCTGTGCAGAAAACCTGGTCTAAAAAGGGTTCCTGTGCAGAAAACCTGGTCTAAAGCGGGTTCCTGTGCAGAAAAACCTGGTCTAAAGCGGGTTCCTGTGCAGAAAACCTGGTCTAAAGCGGGTTCCTGTGCAGAAAACCTGGTCTAAAGCGGGTTCCTGTGCAGAAAACCTGGTCTAAAGCGGGTTCCTGTACAGAAAACCTAGTCTAAAGCGGGTTCCTGTGCAGAAAACCTGGTCTAAAGCGGGTTCCTGTGCAGAAAACCTGGTCTAAAGCGGGTTCCTGTGCAGAAAACCTGGTCTAAAGCGGGTTCCTGTGCAGAAAACCTGGTCTAAAGCGGGTTCCTGTGCAGAAAACCTGGTCTAAAGCGGGTTCCTGTGCAGAAAACCTGGTCTAAAGCGGGTTCCTGTGCAGAAAACCTGGTCTAAAGCGGGTTCCTGTGCAGAAAACCTGGTCTAAAGCGGGTTCCTGTGCAGAAAACCTGGTCTAAAGCGGGTTCCTGTGCAAAAAACCTGGTCTAAAGCGGGTTCCTGTGCAGAAAACCTGGTCTAAAGCGGGTTCCTGTGCAGAAAACCTGGTCTAAAGCGGGTTCCTGTGCAGAAAACCTGGTCTAAAGCGGGTTCCTGTGCAGAAAACCTGGTCTAAAGCGGGTTCCTGTGCAGAAAACCTGGTCTAAAGCGGGTTCCTGTGCAGAAAAAATGGTCTAAAGCGGGTTCCTGTGCAGAAAACCTGGTCTAAAGCGGGTTCCTGTGCAGAAAACCTGGTCTAAAGCGGGTTCCTGTGCAGAAAACCTGGTCTAAAGCGGGTTCCTGTGCAGAAAACCTGGTCTAAAGCGGGTTCCTGTGCAGAAAACCTGGTCTCAAGCGGGTTCCTGTGCAGAAAACCTGGTCTAAAGCGGGTTCCTGTGCAGAAAACCTGGTCTAAAGCGGGTTCCTGTGCAGAAAACCTGGTCTAAAGCGGGTTCCTGTGCAGAAAACCTGGTCTAAAGCGGGTTCCTGTGCAGAAAACCTGGTCTAAAGCGGGTTCCTGTGCAGAAAACCTGGTAAAGCGGGTTCCTGTGCAGAAAACCTGGTCTAAAGCGGGTTCCTGTGCAGAAAACCTGGTCTAAAGCGGGTTCCTGTGCAGAAAAACCTGGTCTAAAGCGGGTTCCTGTGCAGAAAACCTGGTCTAAAGCGGGTTCCTGTGCAGAAAACCTGGTCTAAAGCGGGTTCCTGTGCAGAAAACCTGGTCTAAAGCGGGTTCCTGTGCAGAAAACCTGGTAAAAAGCGGGTTCCTGTGCAGAAAACCTGGTCTAAAGCGGGTTCCTGTGCAGAAAACCTGGTCTAAAGCGGGTTCCTGTGCAGAAAACCTGGTCTAAAGCGGGTTCCTGTGCAGAAAACCTGGTCTAAAGCGGGTTCCTGTGCAGAAAACCTGGTCTAAAGCGGGTTCCTGTGCAGAAAATCTGGTCTAAAGCGGGTTCCTGTGCAGAAAACCTGGTCTAAAGCGGGTTCCTGTGCAAAAAACCTGGTCTAAAGCGGGTTCCTGTGCAGAAAACCTGGTCTAAAGCGGGTTCCTGTGCAGAAAACCTGGTCTAAAGCGGGTTCCTGTGCAGAAAACCTGGTCTAAAGCGGGTTCCTGTGCAGAAAACCTGGTCTAAAGCGGGTTCCTGTGCAGAAAACCTGGTCTAAAGCGGGTTCCTGTGCAGAAACCCTGGTCTAAAGCGGGTTCCTGTGCAGAAAACCTGGTCTAAAGCGGGTTCCTGTGCAGAAAACCTGGTCTAAAGCGGGTTCCTGTGCAGAAAACCTGGTCTAAAGCGGGTTCCTGTGCAGAAAACCTGGTCTAAAGCGGGTTCCTGTGCAGAAAACCTGGTCTAAAGCGGGTTCCTGTGCAGAAAACCTGGTCTCAAGCGGGTTCCTGTGCAGAAAACCTGGTCTAAAGCGGGTTCCTGTGCAGAAAACCTGGTCTAAAGCGGGTTCCTGTGCAGAAAACCTGGTCTAAAGCGGGTTCCTGTGCAGAAAACCTGGTCTAAAGCGGGTTCCTGTGCAGAAAACCTGGTCTAAAGCGGGTTCCTGTGCAGAAAACCTGGTCTAAAGCGGGTTCCTGTGCAGAAAACCTGGTCTAAAGCGGGTTCCTGTGCAGAAAACCTGGTCTAAAGCGGGTTCCTGTGCAGAAAACATGGTCTAAAGCGGGTTCCTGTGCAGAAAACCTGGTCTAAAGCGGGTTCCTGTGCAGAAAACCTGGTCTAAAGCGGGTTCCTGTGCAGAAAACCTGGTCTAAAGCGGGTTCCTGTGCAGAAAACCTGGTCTAAAGCGGGTTCCTGTGCAGAAAACCTGGTCTAAAGCGGGTTCCTGTGCAGAAAACCTGGTCTAAAGCGGGTTCCTGTGCAGAAAACCTGGTCTAAAGCGGGTTCCTGTGCAGAAAACCTGGTCTAAAGCGGGTTCCTGTGCAGAAAACCTGGTCTAAAGCGGGTTCCTGTGCAGAAAACCTGGTCTAAAGCGGGTTCCTGTGCAGAAAACCTGGTCTAAAGCGGGTTCCTGTGCAGAAAACCTGGTCTAAAGCGGGTTCCTGTGCAGAAAACCTGGTCTAAAGCGGGTTCCTGTGCAGAAAACCTGGTCTAAAGCGGGTTCCTGTGCAGAAAACCTGGTCTAAAGCGGGTTCCTGTGCAGAAAACCTGGTCTAAAGCGGGTGTGCAGAAAACCTGGTCTAAAGCGGGTTCCTGTGCAGAAAACCTGGTCTAAAGCGGGTTCCTGTGCAGAAAACCTGGTCTAAAGCGGGTTCCTGTGCAGAAAACCTGGTCTAAAGCGGGTTCCTGTGCAGAAAACCTGGTCTAAAGCGGGTTCCTGTGCAGAAAACCTGGTCTAAAGCGGGTTCCTGTGCAGAAAACCTGGTCTAAAGCGGGTTCCTGTGCAGAAAACCTGGTCTCTAAAGCGGGTTCCTGTGCAGAAAACCTGGTCTAAAGCGGGTTCCTGTGCAGAAAACCTGGTCTAAAGCGGGTTCCTGTGCAGAAAACCTGGTCTAAAGCGGGTTCCTGTGCAGAAAACCTGGTCTAAAGCGGGTTCCTGTGCAGAAAACCTGGTCTAAAGCGGGTTCCTGTGCAGCAAACCTGGTCTAAAGCGGGTTCCTGTGCAGAAAACCTGGTCTAAAGCGGGTTCCTGTGCAGAAAACCTGGTCTAAAGCGGTTCCTGTGCAGAAAACCTGGTCTAAAGCGGGTTCCTGTGCAGAAAACCTGGTCTAAAGCGGGTTCCTGTGCAAAAAAACCTGGTCTAAAGCGGGTTCCTGTGCAGAAAACCTGGTCTAAAGCGGGTTCCTGTGCAGAAAACCTGGTCTAAAGCGGGTTCCTGTGCAGAAAACCTGGTCTAAAGCGGGTTCCTGTGCAGAAAACCTGGTCTAAAGCGGGTTCCTGTGCAGAAAACCTGGTCTAAAGCGGGTTCCTGTGCAGAAAACCTGGTCTAAAGCGGGTTCCTGTGCAGAAAACCTGGTCTAAAGCGGGTTCCTGTACAGAAAACCTGGTCTAAAGCGGGTTCCTGTGCAGAAAACCTGGTCTAAAGCGGGTTCCTGTGCAGAAAACCTGGTCTAAAGCGGGTTCCTGTGCAGAAAACCTGGTCTAAAGCGGGTTCCTGTGCACAAAACCTGGTCTAAAGCGGGTTCCTGTGCAGAAAACCTGGTCTAAAGCGGGTTCCTGTGCAGAAAACCTGGTCTAAAGCGGGTTCCTGTGCAGAAAACCTGGTCTAAAGCGGGTTCCTGTGCAGAAAACCTGGTCTAAAGCGGGTTCCTGTGCAGAAAACCTGGTCTAAAGCGGGTTCCTCTGCAGAAAACCTGGTCTAAAGCGGGTTCCTGTGCAGAAAACCTGGTCTAAAGCGGGTTCCTGTGCAGAAAACCTGGTCTAAAGCGGGTTCCTGTGCAGAAAACCTGGTCTAAAGCGGGTTCCTGTGCAGAAAACCTGGTCTAAAGTTGGTTCCTGTGCAGAAAACCTGGTCTAAAGCGGGTTCCTGTGCAGAAAACCTGGTCTAAAGCGGGTTCCTGTGCAGAAAACCTGGTCTAAAGCGGGTTCCTGTGCAGAAAACCTGGTCTAAAGCGGGTTCCTGTGCAGAAAATCTGGTCTAAAGCGGGTTCCTGTGCAGAAAACCTGGTCTAAAGCGGGTTCCTGTGCAGAAAACCTGGTCTAAAGCGGGTTCCTGTGCAGAAAACCTCGTCTAAAGCGGGTTCCTGTGCAGAAAACCTGGTCTAAAGCGGGTTCCTGTGCAGAAAACCTGGTCTAAAGCGGGTTCCTGTGCAGAAAACCTGGTCTAAAGCGGGTTCCTGTGCAGAAAACCTGGTCTAAAGCGGGTTCCTGTGCAGAAAACCTGGTCTAAAGCGGGTTCCTGTGCAGAAAACCTGGTCTAAAGCGGGTTCCTGTGCAGAAAACCTGGTCTAAAGCGGGTTCCTGTGCAGAAAACCTGGTCTAAAGCGGGTTCCTGTGCAGAAAACCTGGTCTAAAGCGGGTTCCTGTGCAGAAAACCTGGTCTAAAGCGGGTTCCTGTGCAGAAAACCTGGTCTAAAGCGGGTTCCTGTGCAGAAAACCTGGTCTAAAGCGGGTTCCTGTGCAGAAAACCTGGTCTAAAGCGGGTTCCTGTGCAGAAAACCTGGTCTAAAGCGGGTTCCTGTGCAGAAAACCTGGTCTAAAGCGGGTTCCTGTGCAGCAAACCTGGTCTAAAGCGGGTTCCTGTGCAGAAAACCTGGTCTAAAGCGGGTTCCTGTGCAGAAAACCTGGTCTAAAGCGGGTTCCTGTGCAGAAAACCTGGTCTAAAGCGGGTTCCTGTGCAGAAAACCTGGTCTAAAGCGGGTTCCTGCGCAGAAAACCTGGTCTAAAGCGGGTTCCTGTGCAGAAAACCTGGTCTAAAGCGGGTTCCTGTGCAGAAAACCTGGTCTAAAGCGGGTTCCTGTGCAGAAAACCTGGTCTAAAGCGGGTTCCTGTGCAGAAAACCTGGTCTAAAGCGGGTTCCTGTGCAGAAAACCTGGTCTAAAGCGGGTTCCTGTGCAGAAAACCTGGTCTAAAGCGGGTTCCTGTGCAGAAAACCTGGTCTAAAGCGGGTTCCTGTGCAGAAAACCTGGTCTAAAGCGGGTTCCTGTGCAGAAAACCTGGTCTAAAGCGGGTTCCTGTGCAGAAAACCTGGTCTAAAGCGGGTTCCTGTGCAGAAACCTGGTCTAAAGCGGGTTCCTGTGCAGAAAACCTGGTCTAAAGCGGGTTCATGTGCAGAAAACCTGGTCTAAAGCGGGTTCCTGTGCAGAAAACCTGGTCTAAAGCGGGTTCCTGTGCAGAAAACCTGGTCTAAAGCGGGTTCCTGTGCAGAAAACCTGGTCTAAAGCGGGTTCCTGTGCAGAAAACCTGGTCTAAAGCGGGTTCCTGTGCAGAAAACCTGGTCTAAAGCGGGTTCCTGTGCAGAAAACCTGGTCTAAAGCGGGTTCCTGTGCAGTAAACCTGGTCTAAAGCGGGTTCCTGTGCAGAAAACCTGGTCTAAAGCGGGTTCCTGTGCAGAAAACCTGGTCTAAAGCGGGTTCCTGTGCAGAAAACCTGGTCTAAAGCGGGTTCCTGTGCACAAAACCTGGTCTAAAGCGGGTTCCCGTAGAAAAAACCTGGTCTAAAGCGGGTTCCTGTACAGAAAACCTGGTCTAAAGCGGGTTCCTGTGAAAAAACCTGGTCTAAAGCGGGTTCCTGTACAGAAAACCTGGTCTAAAGCGGGTTCCTGTGCAGAAAACCTGGTCTAAAGCGGGTTAATGTACAGAAAACCTGGTCTAAAGCGGGTTCCTGTGCAGAAAACCTGGTCTAAAGCGGGTTCCTGTGCAGAAAACCTGGTCTAAAGCGGGTTCCTGTGCAGAAAACCTGGTCTAAAGCGGGTTCCTGTACAGAAAACCTGGTCTAAAGCGGGTTCCTGTGCAGAAAACCTGGTCTAAAGCGGGTTCCTGTGCAGAAAACCTGGTCTAAAGCGGGTTCCTGTGCAGAAAACCTGGTCTAAAGCGGGTTCCTGTGCAGAAAAAAAAACCTGGTCTAAAGCGGGTTCCTGTGCAGAAAACCTGGTCTAAAGCGGGTTCCTGTGCAGAAAACCTGGTCTAAAGCGGGTTCCTGTGCAGAAAACCTGGTCTAAAGCGGGTTCCTGTGCAGAAAACCTGGTCTAAAGCGGGTTCCTGTGCAGAAAACCTGGTCTAAAGCGGGTTCCTGTGCAGAAAACCTGGTCTAAAGCGGGTTCCTGTGCAGAAAACCTGGTCTAAAGCGGGTTCCTGTGCAGAAAACCTGGTCTAAAGCGGGTTCCTGTGCAGAAAACCTGGTCTAAAGCGGGTTCCTGTGCAGAAAACCTGGTCTAAAGCGGGTTCCTGTGCAGAAAACCTGGTCTAAAGCGGGTTCCTGTGCAGAAAACCTGGTCTAAAGCGGGTTCCTGTGCAGTTCCTGTGCAGAAAACCTGGTCTAAAGCGGGTTCCTGTGCAAAAAAACCTGGTCTAAAGCGGGTTCCTGTGCAGAAAACCTGGTCTAAAGCGGGTTCCTGTGCAGAAAACCTGGTCTAAAGCGGGTTCCTGTGCAGAAAACCTGGTCTAAAGCGGGTTCCTGTGCAGAAAACCTGGTCTAAATCGGGTTCCTAAGCAGAAAACCTGGTCTAAAGCGGGTTCCTGTGCAGAAAACCTGGTCTAAAGCGGGTTCCTGTGCAGAAAACCTGGTCTAAAGCGGGTTCCTGTGCAGAAAACCTGGTCTAAAGCGGGTTCCTGTGCAGAAAACCTGGTCTAAAGCGGGTTCCTGTGCAGAAAACCTGGTCTAAAGCGGGTTCCTGTGCAGAAAACCTGGTCTAAAGCGGGTTCCTGTGCAGAAAACCTGGTCTAAAGCGGGTTCCTGTGCAGAAAACCTGGTCTAAAGCGGGTTCCTGTGCAAAAAACCTGGTCTAAAGCGGGTTCCTGTGCAGAAAACCTGGTCTAAAGCGGGTTCCTGTGCAGAAAACCTGGTCTAAAGCGGGTTCCTGTGCAGAAAACCTGGTCTAAAGCGGGTTCCTGTGCAGAAAACCTGGTCTAAAGCGGGTTCCTGTGCAGAAAACCTGGTCTAAAGCGGGTTCCTGTGCAGAAAACCTGGTCTAAAGCGGGTTCCTGTGCAGAAAACCTGGTCTAAAGCGGGTTCCTGTGCAGAAAACCTGGTCTAAAGAAGGTTCCTGTGCAGAAAACCTGGTCTAAAGCGGGTTCCTGTGCAGAAAACCTGGTCTAAAGCGGGTTCCTGTGCAGAAAACCTGGTCTAAAGCGGGTTCCTGTGCAGAAAACCTGGTCTAAAGCGGGTTCCTGTGCAGAAAACCTGGTCTAAAGCGGGTTCCTGTGCAGAAAACCTGGCCTAAAGCGGGTTCCTGTGCAGAAAACCTGGTCTAAAGCGGGTTCCTGTGCAGAAAACCTGGTCTAAAGCGGGTTCCTGTGCAGAAAACCTGGTCTAAAGCGGGTTCCTGTGCAGAAAACCTGGTCTAAAGCGGGTTCCTGTGCAGAAAACCTGGTCTAAAGCGGGTTCCTGTGCAGAAAACCTGGTCTAAAGCGGGTTCCTGTGCAGAAAACCTGGTCTAAAGCGGGTTCCTGTGCAAAAAACCTGGTCTAAAGCGGGTTCCTGTGCAGAAAACCTGGTCTAAAGCGGGTTCCTGTGCAGAAAACCTGGTCTAAAGCGGGTTCCTGTGCAGCAAACCTGCAGAAAACCTGGTCTAAAGCGGTTCCTGTGCAGAAAACCTGGTCTAAAGCGGGTTCCTGTGCAGAAAACCTGGTCTAAAGCGGGTTCCTGTGCAGAAAACCTGGTCTAAAGCGGGTTCCTGTGCAGAAAACCTGGTCTAAAGCGGGTTCCTGTGCAGAAAACCTGGTCTAAAGCGGGTTCCTGTGCAGAAAACCTGGTCTAAAGCGGGTTCCTGTGAAGAAAACCTGGTCTAAAGCGGGTTCCTGTGCAGAAAACCTGGTCTAAAGCGGGTTCCTGTGCAGAAAACCTGGTCTAAAGCGGGTTCCTGTGCAGAAAACCTGGTCTAAAGCGGGTTCCTGTGCAGAAAACCTGGTCTAAAGCGGGTTCCTGTGCAGAAAACCTGGTCTAAAGCGGGTTCCTGTGCAGAAAACCTGGTCTAAAGCGGGTTCCTGTGCAGAAAACCTGGTCTAAAGCGGGTTCCTGTGCAGAAAACCTGGTCTAAAGCGGGTTCCTGTGCAGAAAACCTGGTCTAAAGCGGGTTCCTGTGCAGAAAACCTGGTCTAAAGCGGGTTCCTGTGCAGAAAATCTGGTCTAAAGCGGGTTCCTGTGCAGAAA
This sequence comes from Oreohelix idahoensis, assembly GCA_024509875.1. NCBI lineage: Eukaryota > Metazoa > Mollusca > Gastropoda > Stylommatophora > Oreohelicidae > Oreohelix > Oreohelix idahoensis. Next base: position 21,650 of record JAMPIV010000945.1, read on the forward strand.
ACCTGGTCTAAAGCGGGTTCCTGTGCAGAAAACCTGGTCTAAAGCGGGTTCCTGTGCAGAAAACCTGGTCTAAAGCGGGTTCCTGTGCAGAAAACCTGGTCTAAAGCGGGTTCCTGTGCAGAAAACCTGGTCTAAAGCGGGTTCCTGTGCAGAAGACCTGGTCTGAAGCGGGTTCCTGTGCAGAAAACCTGGTCTAAAGCGGGTTCCTGTGCAGAAAACCTGGTCTAAAGCGGGTTCCTGTGCAGAAAACCTGGTCTAAAGCGGGTTCCTGTGCAGAAAACCTGGTCAAAGCGGGTTCCTGTGCAGAAAACCTGGTCTAAAAAGGGTTCCTGTGCAGAAAACCTGGTCTAAAGCGGGTTCCTGTGCAGAAAACCTGGTCTAAAGCGGGTTCCTGTGCAGAAAACCTGGTCTAAAGCGGGTTCCTGTGCAGAAAACCTGGTCTAAAGCGGGTTCCTGTGCAGAAAACCTGGTCTAAAGCGGGTTCTGTGCAGAAAACCTGGTCTAAAAAGGGTTCCTGTGCAGAAAACCTGGTCTAAAGCGGGTTCCTGTGCAGAAAACCTGGTCTAAAGCGGGTTCCTGTGCAGAAAACCTGGTCTAAAGCGGGTTCCTGTGCAGAAAACCTGGTCTAAAGCGGGTTCCTGTGCAGAAAACCTGGTCTAAAGCGGGTTCCTGTGCAGAAAACCTGGTCTAAAGCGGGTTCCTGTGCAGAAAACCTGGTCTAAAGCGGGTTCCTGTGCAGAAAACCTGGTCTAAAGCGGGTTCCTGTGCAGAAAACCTGGTCTAAAGCGGGTTCCTGTGCAGAAAACCTGGTCTAAAGCGGGTTCCTGTAAAGAAAACCTGGTCTAAAGCGGGTTCCTGTGCAGAAAACCTGGTCTAAAGCGGGTTCCTGTGCAGAAAACCTGGTCTAAAGCGGGTTCCTGTGCAGAAAACCTGGTCTAAAGCGGGTTCCTGTGCAGAAAACCTGGTCTAAAGCGGGTTCCTGTGCAGAAAACCTGGTCTAAAGCGGGTTCCTGTGCAGCAAACCTGGTCTAAAGCGGGTTCCTGTGCAGAAAACCTGGTCTAAAGCGGGTTCCTGTGCAGAAAACCTGGTCTAAAGCGGGTTCCTGTGCAGCAAACCTGGTCTAAAGCGGGTTCCTGTGCAGAAAACCTGGTCTAAAGCGGGTTCCTGTGCAGAAAACCTGGTCTAAAGCGGGTTCCTGTGCAGAAAACCTGGTCTAAAGCGGGTTCCTGTGCAGAAAACCTGGTCTAAAGCGGGTTCCTGTGCAGAAACCTGGTCTAAAGCGGGTTCCTGTGCAGAAAACCTGGTCTAAAGCGGGTTCCTGTGCAGAAAACCTGGTCTAAAGCGGGTTCCTGTGCAGAAAACCTGGTCTAAAGCGGGTTCCTGTGCAGAAAACCTGGTCTAAAGCGGGTTCCTGTTCAGAAAACCTGGTCTAAAGCGGGTTCCTGTGCAGAAAACCTGGTCTAAAGCGGGTTCCTGTGCAGAAAACCTGGTCTAAAGCGGGTTCCTGTGCAGAAAACCTGGTCTAAAGCGGGTTCCTGTGCAGAAAACCTGGTCTAAAGCGGGTTCCTGTGCAGAAAACCTGGTCTAAAGCGGGTTCCTGTGCAAAAAACCTGGTCTAAAGCGGGTTCCTGTGCAGAAAACCTGGTCTAAAGCGGGTTCCTGTGCAGAAAACCTGGTCTAAAGCGGGTTCCTGTGCAGAAAACCTGGTCTAAAGCGGGTTCCTGTGCAGAAAACCTGGTCTAAAGCGGGTTCCTGTGCAGAAAACCTGGTCTAAAGCGGGTTCCTGTGCAGAAAACCTAGTCTAAAGCGGGTTCCTGTGCAGAAAACCTGGTCTAAAGCGGGTTCCTGTGCAGAAAACCTGGTCTAAAGCGGGTTCCTGTGCAGAAAACCTGGTCTAAAGCGGGTTCCTGTGCAGAAAACCTGGTCTAAAGCGGGTTCCTGTGCAGAAAACCTGGTCTAAAGCGGGTTCCTGTGCAGAAAACCTGGTCTAAAGCGGGTTCCTGTGCAGAAAACCTGGTCTAAAGCGGGTTCCTGTGCAGAAAACCTGGTCTAAAGCGGGTTCCTGGGCAGAAAACCTGGTCTAAAGCGGGTTCCTGTGCAGAAAACCTGGTCTAAAGCGGGTTCCTGTGCAGAAAACCTGGTCTAAAGCGGGTTCCTGTGCAGAAAACCTGGTCTAAAGCGGGTTCCTGTGCAGAAAACCTGGTCTAAAGCAGGTTCCTGTGCAGAAAACCTGGTCTAAAGCGGGTTCCTGTACAGAAAACCTGGTCTAAAGCGGGTTCCTGTGCAGAAAACCTGGTCTAAAGCGGGTTCCTGTGCAGAAAACCTGGTCTAAAGCGGGTTCCTGTGCAGAAAACCTGGTCTAAAGCGGGTTCCTGTGCAGAAAACCTGGTCTAAAGCGGGTTCATGTGCAGAAAACCTGGTCTAAAGCGGGTTCCTGTGCAGAAAACCTAGTCTAAAGCGGGTTCCTGTGCAGAAAACCTGGTCTAAAGCGGGTTCCTGTGCAGAAAACCTGGTCTAAAGCGGGTTCCTGTGCAGAAAACCTGGTCTAAAGCGGGTTCCTGTGCAGAAAACCTGGTCTAAAGCGGGTTCCTGTGCAGAAAACCTGGTCTAAAGCGGGTTCCTGTGCAGAAAACCTGGTCTAAAGCGGGTTCCTGTGCAGAAAACCTGGTCTAAAGCGGGTTCCTGTGCAGAAAACCTGGTCTAAAGCGGGTTCCTGTGCAGAAAACCTGGTCTAAAGCGGGTTCCTGTGCAGAAAACCTAGTCTAAAGCGGGTTCCTGTGCAGAAAACCTGGTCTAAAGCGGGTTCCTGTGCAGAAAACCTGGTCTAAAGCGGGTTCCTGTGCAGAAAACCTGGTCTAAAGCGGGTTCCTGTGCAGAAAACCTGGTCTAAAGCGGGTTCCTGTGCAGAAAACCTGGTCTAAAGCGGGTTCCTGTGCAGAAAACCTGGTCTAAAGCGGGTTCCTGTGCAGAAAACCTGGTCTAAAGCGGGTTCCTGTGCAGAAAACCTGGTCTAAAGCGGGTTCCTGTGCAGAAAACCTGGTCTAAAGCGGGTTCCTGTGCAGAAAACCTGGTCTAAAGCGGGTTCCTGTGCAGAAAACCTGGTCTAAAGCGGGTTCCTGTAAAGAAAACATGGTCTAAAGCGGGTTCCTGTGCAGAAAACCTGGTCTAAAGCGGGTTCCTGTGCAGAAAACCTGGTCTAAAGCGGGTTCCTGTGCAGAAAACCTGGTCTAAAGCGGGTTCCTGTACAGAAAACCTGGTCTAAAACGGGTTCCTGTGCAGAAAACCTGGTCTAAAGCGGGTTCCTGTGCAGAAAACCTGGTCTAAAGCGGGTTCCTGTGCAGAAAACCTGGTCTAAAGCGGGTTCCTGTGCAGAAAACCTGGTCTAAAGCGGGTTCCTGTGCAGAAAACCTGGTCTAAAGCGGGTTCCTGTGCAGAAAACCTGGTCTAAAGCGGGTTCCTGTGCAGAAAAACCTGGTCTAAAGCGGGTTCCTGTGCAGAAAACCTGGTCTAAAGCGGGTTCCTGTGCAGAAAACCTGGTCTAAAGCGGGTTCCTGTACAGAAAACCTGGTCTAAAGCGGGTTACTATACAGAAAACCTGGTCTAAAGCGGGTTCCTGTACAGAAAACCTGGTCTAAAGCGGGTTCCTGTGCAGAAAACCTGGTCTAAAGCGGGTTCCTGTGCAGAAAACCTGGTCTAAAGCGGGTTCCTGTGCAGAAAACCTGGTCTAAAGCGGGTTCCTGTGCAGAAAACCTGGTCTAAAGCGGGTTCCTGTGCAGAAAACCTGGTCTAAAGCGGGTTCCTGTGCAGAAAACCTGGTCTAAAGCGGGTTCCTGTGCAGAAAACCTGGTCTAAAGCGGGTTCCTGTGCAGAAAACCTGGTCTAAAGCGGGTTCCTGTGCAGAAAACCTGGTCTAAAGCGGGTTCCTGTGCAGAAAACCTGGTCTAAAGCGGGTTCCTGTGCAGAAAACCTGGTCTAAAGCGGGTTCCTGTGCAGAAAACCTGGTCTAAAGCGGGTTCCTGTACAGAAAACCTGGTCTAAAGCGGGTTCCTGTGCAGAAAACCTGGTCTAAAGCGGGTTCCTGTGCAGAAAACCTGGTCTAAAGCGGGTTCCTGTGCAGAAAACCTGGTCTAAAGCGGGTTCCTGTGCAGAAAACCTGGTCTAAAGCGGGTTACTGTGCAGAAAACCTGGTCTAAAGCGGGTTCCTGTGCAGAAAACCTGGTCTAAAGCGGGTTCCTGTGCAGAAAACCTGGTCTAAAGCGGGTTCCTGTGCAGAAAACCTGGTCTAAAGCGGGTTCCTGTGCAGAAAACGAGGTCTAAAGCGGGTTCCTGTGCAGAAAACCTGGTCTAAAGCGGGTTCCTGTGCAGAAAACCTGGTCTAAAGCGGGTTCCTGTGCAGAAAACCTGGTCTAAAGCGGGTTCCTGTGCAGAAAACCTGGTCTAAAGCGGGTTCCTGTACAGAAAACCTAGTCTAAAGCGGGTTCCTGTGCAGAAAACCTGGTCTAAAGCGGGTTCCTGTGCAGAAAACCTGGTCTAAAGCGGGTTCCTGTGCAGAAAACCTGGTCTAAAGCGGGTTCCTGTGCAGAAAACCTGGTCTAAAGCGGGTTCCTGTGCAGAAAACCTGGTCTAAAGCGGGTTCCTGTGCAGAAAACCTGGTCTAAAGCGGGTTCCTGTGCAGAAAACCTGGTCTAAAGCGGGTTCCTGTGCAGAAAACCTGGTCTAAAGCGGGTTCCTGTGCAGAAAACCTGGTCTAAAGCGGGTTCGGTCTAAAGCGGGTTCCTGTGCAGAAAACCTGGTCTAAAGCGGGTTCCTGTGCAGAAAACCTGGTCTAAAGCGGGTTCCTGTGCAGAAAACCTGGTCTAAAG
>JAMPIV010000946.1:0-94607 GCA_024509875.1 Oreohelix idahoensis
CATTTAACAATACAGTTTGGTAAAACCCAGTGTTGTGGACAATGATTAAGTTGGATAGAGTATCTCCACTAATATCACGGGGTTCTTTACTACACTTTAATGTTGAGAAGGTGGTGTGAATCTTCCCCTGTTGTATTAGTGAGTGGTCTGTAGTGCTTCTTGTTGTTTGGTAATGGCTTCTCTTGACTTGATGGTGTGTTAGGAGGTGTTCTGTGAAACTAGGCAATGCCCATGATATTACAGACTGCACAACACATCTGGAACAAAGCACTTAGTTTAAATGTTCTTGGAAGCTTGGCATAGATGACTACAGTTTATTCATGTAACACAAGATACTTCATCATACGACACATTCCAAAACAGTTTACAAGATATACATCAATGTTAGCCAATATAAATGTTTGGCACTTCAGGAATCCTACTGGTGATTTCTAGGAAAATGTGTAATGAATTTTGTGTGGATAGCACACGTAAGACTGTCATCTACTTGTAAATAATGGCTTGGCTACATGAGCCACTGTTCATGGGTGAATACACTCTCGTAGTTAATAGGTCTGTCACCAGACATGTCCCATACAATAAGAACCTGTGGTTTCAATGAAGATAATGTACTTCATTTATATTTAACTGTTCTCTAAAGGACATACATTCTGCAATCAGCCATCACTGGGTGAATTACACAGCTTCTACCTTGAGCTTACATGTATTTATCAAACTCCAATAGAATTCTCATGTTGAGATATACATAATCAATAATTATTCCACATACATGAATAGAATGGCATAGGCCACACACACACACCTGCAGAAGGCAGAACGCCTCTAGCTCACTCAAAAGCAAAAATCACACTGACTGTTCCTTTGTTCTACCAACGTCGTTAAAAAAAATACACAATCACTATGAACAGTTTTTAACGCACAGATTCATGAGCTGTCATGTCTTGACTATTTATGATCACTTCTATGAGCCCTTCTCATCTGGGTTAAAACATCAACATTCATCTACAACAAGGTATGTGAACATGTATTCAAAGTTGAGAGGGTGTTTTGAGGTGCAAAAACTTTGGTTACAAAATAGACAAAATTTCCAAGCTACTTCACACCCTGAAACAGTTCTCAACACCCAGAATCTAAAATGCTCGGGGAGGGTCATGTTTTGGTTTTTCAGAATACGCCCAAAATATCACCAGAAGTAGCCCAAAGTTGCCCAAAATATCACTCAAAGTAGCCCAAAAATTGCCCCACTTAAATTATGTAGTACATTTTATTTATCAGAAAAATACTTTTTTAAAACTTCAAACATAAACTTTGTTAAATACATGCACATGTACATTCAATGTTCTAATCACCGTCATCAGCTTGGCATCAGACATTTGTTGATGGACCAGAACAGGATTTTCAGCTCATGAATAGGCAGTAAGACAGATGGCCTTACTGTAGATTTTACCCAGTGTCATCTGTCTCATAAACTATGGTTTTTATCTATGCAGTCTTTCTTAAATTCCATAAACTGTGAAAAGTTCTTCATATTTTCCTCTCTGCAAAATTTTCTGAACTGACATTAGTATTTGGTAATCACTGTCCATGTAAAACTTCAGCAACTTGTCTGCGTTTCCTTAAGTCATATGCTGTGGTAGTTTCTACTCCATATTCTTCAGTGAGATAATGCTCAGAGACACCACGATCAAGCATCTGCAATAACTCTACCTTCTGCGCTATCAGTAATGACTAATGCTTTCTTTTCTTATTCCCACTGCTACCCACAGGAGTATCTGCAGCTCTTTTCAACATTTTCACAATGAAGTTAAACTCACGAAGTTTAAGTCACAAAATTAGCTCACAAATATCCTCTCAAAATGACAAAATGAGCTCAGCAATATTCACTTAAGGCTGAAAGTGGTGCTTAAACATGTAAAATAGTTGTTGTGTTTGAAAATTTATATCACATTATAGCGCATACGTCAGCTTATTGATCCACTGTAATCTTTTTAAAATTGACTTTTTTGGTCGAAATTATTCCAGAAATTCATTATCATATAAATGAGATTTTAAAACATCACTCTGAAGGTCCAACATCTTTAACTCAAGTTCTTCTGACGTAGCTTCCTTGAGCAGTCATATTTGTATATGGGTAAATAACAGAAAAATTACAGGGAATGATTTTGATTAAGATACAACAAGCAAGTTTATGGCTATTGCAGCTGCATTAAGCCTCACTATTTAACAATAATTATTTCTTGGTGTTGATGGTATTCAAGTGTTAGTGTAATATATTTTTATTATAACTTTATTTTCTTAATGTGATACCTACAGTAGTACATCTAATACAGTTCATTGCTTTCAGGCTGGAAGAAATGTGGCAGCTAATGACACAAGTCTGTTTGCAGAAATAAAGCAGGAAACAGATGTTAAGGTATGTACACTATTTGTAACATTGTTTAAAAGCTTTAATAATATTGTGGCTTGGATGTATGGTATTCTGTTAATGCTCAGAGAAGAAAAATGTATATTGCAATATGCTGCACCCATAAAGAATTTATTTTCTACAGTTTTAAGTGATCTTTTTCAGAATTATGGTGGTCTCTATACTAGGTATTTGTTAATCTAAAATTCTAGCTTAATTGTATATAGTTAACTAAAGTTCATGATTTGTAAACAACTCAGTGTTTACAAGGCACCAAAGAATATTAAAACAATTGACTCAAATGTAAATGTTGGTGAAAAACGAATTGAGTTGTAGGTGTTTTTATTTTATTTTACTGATCACATATTGAAGGTTAGGAGGTTTCACCAAATCCTAGAAAGGTAGGGGGGATTGGGGCAACTGCCTATATAAAACATCTTTAAAACATATTGTCTTGACAGGAGACAAGATTGAGGTGCTTTACCCTCTCCCCTCCACACTGCTGTTCAGGTTAGGCCCTGGTGAAGACATTTAAAGAAGTGTCATTGACCAGGGACTGGAATAACCTGAACGACTCCTGAGCTGACCCAGCTCTAATGGTACCTCCAAAATTGGAGAGTATCTGCCTGAATGGTAAGAGGACACCTGTCATTGTACAAGGAAAACAGGGATGCTCATGTAAAATCAGTCTCAGGTTAGACATATTAACCAGAGATTTTGCCTCGAGTAAGAGTGGGCTTACGATGAAGAAATAAAAAAATAAAATAAATATGAAATGCGATATACTAGAGCATGTTAATTTTATTCTGACTGCCACAAAATAATTTATTCTGAATGAAATAAACAAGAAAGAAGGAACTGACAAATTTTATAAATGAATGTGGTGTGGCTATGCCCAGTGCAAATCTCATGAGACAGCTTTGCGTTTGAAGCCTGTGGGAAAGTTAGTAATGAAAAAAGTGGAAGTAGTATGATAATAGGAAACACAAGGTTTCTAACAGTATGCAAGATGTTGTGTAACCATGACAGCTTATATTTTATGATTCTGTTAAGATGGGCTGACATACAGATTCACACACCATAGATTGAGAGAATAAATCAAGCCAGGACAATCCAAGGTTTAATTTGACATAATAAATCCAACAGAAAATATTTTCAGAGCATTTCAGGCATTACTTCTGACATCACATATCCAGTACCTTCTTTCATGACGCTTATTACTTGTACTGCACATATTTCCATTATTGTGCCTGGTTTCTTTAACAGCAGTTACATTGTTACAGCCTGAAATTTGACTAATATCCCACTGATAAATGAGAGGCCCAGCCTGCTTTGGGATTTCACAGTCTTGAATGTTATTAATAAATTATGTATAAAATAGACATCTAGTCCTTCTATCGACTTGGCCAACTTTGAGTCTCCCTCCGACATCACACTTTTTGCTCTGACATCCTTCACAATGCTTTTTACTTCTTTTATAAAGCCTGTGCAACAATAATTTGAAGGAACCCTCTTTCAGAGAAACCCGATTTCTTCAATGATCAAGCACGGCTTACAACACAAGGCACCTTTTGATAAGTGAAAACCCATTAAAAGACAATGCTTATAATCAAATCAGCTAACGAGCCTTGAAAAATATGCCAATGTCAGATATGGAGAAAGCTGCTAGATTACAGACATTGTCCTATAGACGAGATACAAAAAGCATGATCCAGTTGGAAAAGTACAACAGTATGCCAATGCACCCAATGAAGGCAAGACTAGATGATCTGGAATTGGGATGTCTAAAACGTAGCAGCTTTGTCCATCAAGGAAAAAGACTTAAAAGACAGCATCAAGAAGACCTATCCATGAAGACAACACCACTGAAGTCCACCCTGTACCCTCTACCATGGAAACAGGCCAGCAGTACCCTCCAAATTAATACATCAATCAGTGGTCTCACAATTGGATATCTTCTTCTTCTTCGTTGGTCCTGAAAAGGACCTTGGTTGCATTGTGTCCATTTACAGTGGAGCTGCGATATTTGTGCCCTTCGGCCGACTTCAGCACAGCATTTTTTTAAATGAGTATAATGATCTGCAAAAACAAACTGCTACATTGAGTATGATCCAAGAAAGTTATCCTGAACAATCATGGATACTTGCCTACATGGACGGATCAGCAACAAATGCCATTAAGAATGGAGGCGCCGGTATCTTTATCTCATGTCCTGACAACCACTATGAGAATAGGCATATTCCCACTGGTAAATTATGTTCCAACTATACAGCTATAGAGTTCAAGCTCTAGAGCAAGCTGCAAAACTGATTTATAACACCAACTTTGACTGCCACCAGGTAGTCATCCTCACAGATGCACTGTCTGTACTGTAGTTCTCAAGGGTGGTAAAATCCTGCATCTGAGAAATGAACTAAGCAAGGTAGCTGCTAAAAAGCGAACCATACTTCAGTGGGTACCATCCCATTGTGGTGTACGTGGAAATGAAAAGGCAGATAAACTTGCCAAAAATGGAGGAGAATGTGAACAAGAAGATAACGAAATCACATACTTTGAGAAAAAGAGAGATATCCAGGCAATCAGAAGAGAACAGAATCAAACCAACAACGACTACCACACTCTTGACCGGCAGGGACAGATCACCATTTTTTCACCTCAGGACGACATAACAAACTGAATAAACACATGTACATGCTAGGATTCTCTGCTCACCACTGTAGACATGTGGATTAAATGAACAAACTGCTGAGCATGTTCTACAGGATTGTCCTCTGTATGACCAGTTAAGAAAGATATACTGGCCCAATGACTCAACACTAAACTCAAAGCTGTATGGAGCTAAAGAGGAACTCCAGACAATGGTCAAATTCATCATGAGAACTCGTCTGATGGTGCAAACATCAAAGATGTGATCGCAAGAAGAAGAAGAAATCAGCTGCATACTGGTATACAGGAAATTTAAAAAATGGTTGTTATCTGTGAAAACTGGGCCAGGAGCAGACTGTAGTAGTAGGCATTTGCTAGTACTAGAAAAAACAAGTTTCATTTTTACTGAAGAAATGGGAGCCGCGCTAGCGTAGTAGTTACAACACCGCTCTGGCGACCGGGTGATACAGGATCAAACCCGGGCGACGGCATTTGAGGATTTTTTCGTCGATCAGGATTTGGACTGGATTAACTCGAGACCTGGCGAGGACATTTGAAGAAGTGTCGTCGACCAGGGACTGGCGGCTCCTGAGCCGACCCAGCTGTAATGGGTACCTCCGAAATCGGCGAGTATCTGCCTGAATGGCGAGGGACACCTGTCCCTGTACAAGAAAAAAAAAAGGGATACTCACGTTAAATCGATGTCAGGTTAGACATTAATAATAATCTGAGATTTCGCCTCGAGTATTAGCGGGCATACGAAAAAAAAAAAAAAAAACTGAAGAAATTAAACAGGGCCTAAAAAACGTCAAGCTATATTTAGCTATAATTGAATTAGAAAAGGAAATGAGTGAGAGGCTTTCAACAAATTCAGATCAAATCTTCCTGTCCTATTCCATCTATTCAGTTTTTTTCCCATGTCTTTGCATACATTTCATGTCTGTCTCCATTTCCCTTCTCCGTTATTTTTTTCCTCTACCTCTCTTATGTCGTAAACATCACACCATTTTTGCAGTGTTGTTTTTCTTTGATTCTCTTCCTTGCCAGCTTGTTACATTTTAATTACTTAAGAAATTCAATTTGATTATTTACATCAACTGTGAAGACAAAACTTGGCAATGGCTAAACAAAATTCTGACCTCAGTGATGCTAGACCATGTAAAAGAAGCTTTAAATAAACAAACTCATGGAAAAACAAACACATTTTGAACAGCAAAATCATATGCAGATCAGGTAGCAAGACTCAGAATCATCAATGTCAGGAAATTTATACATCAACTTTGTGGACACTGATAATTTATTTCCAGGTTTTTACTGAAGTCTTTGTTGTGTATACAAACATACTTCAAACACTTCAGTTTGTTGTTAGTCTCAAAATTGAACCTTGTGATAACAGTATTGATTGGCAGTGATTGTAAAAACCCTTTACATAACCTATGATTTTGTATTGCATGTCATCCAGGAGTGTTATTGGAATGGCTTCTCTAAAGATTCAGACATTAATTCCCAGACAGTTGCAGGCATTAGCAGGAAGAGATTAGGAGAGCATAAAGTAAAACAGTCAGATATATGGAGAAATGAAGGTACACATGTAAATAAGCTTTTTAAGCAAAGGAGCATCTCAGTCGAGGCTGAATGCTGGTGCATATAATGTAGGCTCGTGTGCTGTTTTTATTGTGTTACTTCAAGATGTTTGCCACACCATGGATCTTCTGGATCATTCTGTAACACTGTTTTCTTCTATAGCTAATTTATTGGAGGAGGGTTTAAAAAGTAGTCATGGTGAAATCAGGCATTAAGAGATCTTATAGCTTAAACAACCACATACTGACATCTTTGATACACTTGTCTGTAATCTACCATGACCTGTAGTTAAAGTGGGAAAAGTAGCACATTCAATAACCTTTAGCACGCTGCGGGCGACACATGTCGCCGAAGATAACCTATGCTCTGCACGCTGGAGCTGCCATGTGTCGCCTTACAGATATCACCGTTTCTAGCATGAGGACTTGTGTACACGTGATTTCAGCCCCGTATGTTAAGTTGTAATGTTATTTGCAAGAGAGTTAGCTTCCGTTTCCGATCTTAAAAAAGCGATGGGTGTATCCGCATTTATTTTTTGTAAATTTTTTAAATCGAAATGAATCTGCATCAACACACAGCCATTTTTGCTCTAATTTTATTGGATTCTGACGCCATGCGGTGGGGATGAGATTTTTGTCTTTATAAGCGCTGATATCGGTTCTCAGAATATGTTTGATGGCTGAGATGGAAACGAAAGTAAAATGGCCTTTCAAGTATGTATAATGTTAGGGGTTAGGACTAGGAATATCGGAAAGATTTAGAATTTCGGCCGAATGTCACAGCTGACGAGAGCGTTTGTTGCTTTGCTACTGATGATGGGTGTAACGAAAAGATCGTCATTTGATTTGTATTGGTCTATTGGTCAAATGACTTTCATTGAGATGCAAGGGATATGGACCCTTCGTTTGCTGGTTATTTTTTTAAATTTTTTTTTTAATTTTAAAATAAAAAAAAAATATTTTTTTATTATTTAAATTTTTTTTTTCGTTTTTTTCATCTTTCCTTTCCTCTCTTCCTATCACATCTAACATGTACACAAACAAATTTTATATCATCAGATTCACCATTCATTTATTTATATAAATTCCAAACATGATAGCAATTGACCAAGAAACACAAAAACTATAGACATTAAGGGTCACCCACTATAGAAACGGGACACTGTGAAAAAGAATGCAGCTGCAGGCGAAAATTTTCGCCAAAGAATGCAGCGTGCTAAAGGATAAGACAGTATGCACATGCTTCCAGTCTATCTATTGTCTGGAGACATGGGCTGTGGAAAGGGGTAGCTAAGTGTAGAACCTGTTTTACAACTATCAGTAAAAGAGTGTTTCATACATTTATTTCCTCATGAATGAAGGATTGTACCTTCTATGCTTCTTAAGAAGCATGGGGCTATCACAGTATTTGTGGTGATAAATTCTCAAGTCAAGTAAAAACTGCAGAACATGTTAAATATATGTTTTACGGGAAGAAAAGAACAGAGTGAGAATCACTGGCATATTTATAGGGATACTGGAAATTAACTGTCTTTTAGCAGGTTGAGAATCCTCTGAGTAGGTTCGTACATTTATATAGGTATAGAGATATATTTGGTCTCATCTGAATATAGCAGAAAGTGGGGTTATCTGAGAAAGAAAGGTGTTAAAATAGATTCCACGAGTGAATAGATTAAGGTGAAGATTTGTCTCTGGAATGAGTGAGGTCTCTAGTCCAGCCTATCTATACGACTATCTTTTGGTAATAAGACAATCTGTCAAACCTCCCTATAAATACAATTATAAGTTGACTACTCACACACACCTGCCATCACTGGTGTCAATACCTTGTCGAGGTATGGCGGCTTGCATACCCTGATTACCCCAAGAGCTATGCCAGCGGGAGTTTTACTCCTGGAAGGTTCTACCAAGCTGGACAGGTTTGCACGGGCAGCGGTCAGACCAAAGCAGACACCCTGGTCCTCCAGGTTGGGGGTTTTAGCATAGGGCTGACACCCCTGTCTGTGTAAAAAAAAAATGAAGTTACAGAAACAACAACGAATGAACAAACTTTGCTGCGGGGCAGACATCCGGAGTCTGAGGCTCGTATGACTGTTAGTGGTGAAAGCCGAAAGGAAGCCACTGACATGAGAACAGACGTCCTGACCACAAAACATGATACAAGAATAGGATTTTGGAATGTCAGGACAATGAACGAGACGGGCAAACTAAAACAGGTCACGGCAGAAATGAGAAACTATAGGTTACACATTCTAGGGATAAGCGAGAGCAGATGGACAGGGGCAGGAAAAGTTAAAACAGCAACAGGAGAAACAGTACTTTACTCTGGAAAAGAGGATGGACAGCACAATGAAGGTGTAGCCATTATTCTATAGAAAGGAATAGAAAGGACATTACTGGAATGGAAACCCATTAACAACCGACTGATAAGATTAAGATTGAGAGGTAGATTCACCAATACTACAATGATACAATGCTATGCACCAACGAATGACAGTGATGAAGAGGTCAAGGATGAATTCTATCAACAACTTCAGAAAGAAATGGAAAACACACCTAGATATGATCTTATTATAGTAATTGGAGACCTCAATGCGAAAGTTGGTACACACAATACATATAATGAAAGAGTAATGGGGAAATGCGGCAGCGGAACAGCAAATGAAAATGGGGATAAATTAATAAGTTTCTGAAGCATTAACAACCTGGTCATTGGAGGAACACTTTTCCCACATAAAGAAATTCACAAATTAACATGGGAATCACCAAATGGTCGGGACAGAAACCAGATAGACCACATCATGATTAACGGTAGATGGAGACATGCATTACATGCTGTGAAAGTAAGAAGAGGTGCAGATGTGGGAAGTGATCACCATTTAGTAGTAGCAAAACTGAAAGTGAAACTAAGAAGGGCTGGACCAACCGTGACTACACAGAAAAGGTTTGACATCAGCAAATTGAAGGACCCCCTTACCAGAAAAGCTTTTGCGGCTGACATAAAGAAACGATATCAATTTGCCAAAAGTCAGGACAAGACATTAACTGATGATATAAACCAGAAATTCAACACCATTTCAACAATATATAAGGAAAGCAGCAAATCATGCTTAGGATTCCAGGAAAGGAAGAAGCAAGACTGGATAACACCAGAAACATTAAACACCATAACAATGAGAAAGGAAATGAAAAGAAAGAAAACAGAAGCAAAGTCCCCCAGGTTAAAGCAACTATATAGCAAACAGTAAAGTCAGCTGGACAGGGAAGTTAAACGCCAAACCCGAGCCAACAAATGGAATTTCCTAGATGATCTTGCTAGACAGGCAGAAGAGGCAGCACTGAGAAATGAACAAAGCACAGTATACAAAATAACTAAATTCATCAGCGGAAAACGAGGTGCAAACAATATTACATTAGTAAGAGATAAGCAAGGAAATCTCATCACGACAGCAGAGGGACAGGAAACAAGATGGGCAGAGCACTTCAGAGAAACTCTGAACAAGGAACCACCAGAGACACAATTGAATGTTCCTGAGGCTGAAAACAATCTAGATGTAAATACTGACATTCCACGAAAAGAAGAAGTCATCACAGCAATCAGAGGGTTTAAGAACGGAAAAGCTCCTGGCCATGATAACTTAAATGCAGAGCTATTTAAGACAGACCCTGAGCTAGCAGCAGAACTATTAAAACACTATTTGCACAAGTCTGGAAAATAGGGACAACACTATCAGAGTGGAACAAAGGAATAATTGTCAAATTGCCCAAGAAGGGAGATCTTGCAGACTGCAATAATTGGAGAGGAATCACTCTTCTCTCAGTTCCCAGAAAAATACTAGGCAGGATAATTATACAGAGAATTTCAAAAGCAGTAGACCACAAACTGAGGATAGAACAAGCAGGATTTAGAAAGAACAGAAGATGTGTAGATCATATATTTACTCTCAGGAACATTATAGAGCAGTGCTCAGAATGGCAAAGACAGCTGTACATTAATTTCGTTGATTTTGGAAAGGCTTTTGACAGCATATATAGGGACAGTTTATGGAAAATACTAAGGGCTTATGGAATTCCAAGCTGCATAGTGTCAATCATAAAAAGCCTCTATGCCAACTTTACGTGTAGTGTTGGGCAGAGCAACCTAACCTTTGAGGTGACGACAGGAGTACAACAGAGATGCCCCTTATCAACCACTCTATTTTTAACAGTCATAGACTGGGTGATGTGCCAGACAACAGAGGGCAGTGCAAGAGGAATAAGATGGACTACATTTTCTACATTGGAAGATCTGGAATATGCAGATGACATTGCACTAATAGAACACTCACATCAACAGATGCAGGAAAAAACAGATAGACTTAATAAGTATAGCCAGCAGGTGGGCTTGAACATCAATTTAAAGAAGTCAGAGGTCATGACGCTCAATGTGAGCAACCCTGATCCCATATCAGTAAGGAATCAGCAACTGTTACAGACAGACACCTTCATATACCTAGGATGCGTAGTAACACAAGATGGCGGGGCAGGCAAAGACATCAACATCAGAATGAATGAAGCAAGAACAGCCTTTTTTAGCCTAAACAACATCTGGAAGTCCTCTCAATACAGCACAAGCACAAAATTAAGATTATATCAGAGCTGTGTGCTTTCTATGCTTCTCTTTGGTGCGGAATGCTGGAGAGTTACAGAGAAGGAAATGTCGAAATTGTCCTCTTTTCACACAACATGCCTAAGAAAAATTCGCAGAATCTTTTGGCCGAATACATTAACCAACCAAGATCTGCTTACTCGGAGCAAGCAAGAGGACATGCACACCATCGTAGCTGGCAGACGCTGAAGCTGGGTTGGCCATGTCCTCAGAAGAGACCCCGATGCCATCACAAGAACAGCTATGCTTTGGACCACTGAAGGAAAATGAAAGAGAGGCCGACCAAAAACAACCTGGTGGAGGACTGTGGAGGCTGACATGCAAAGAATGAACCAGAGTTGGGGCACTGTACAAAGGATGGCCACCGATCGAGCAAAGTGGAATCAATTTGTTGTTGCGCCCTTAAAGACGCCACTAGGTGTGATGGCCACTGACTGCTTTGACGGTCGGTGGCTAAGGATCAAAGAAGAAGAAGATTCACACACACACACAATTATGTGACAACAGGACACACAAATGTGAAATCTGTGGTAAATGGATATGGTCTGACCAACACACTAAATTAAGTTTTGTTTAGTTTATTATCACAAACTTTACAACATCAGACATCAAGAAATTAATATAATCATGTTTACAGACAGGAAAACAACCCAATAAATGCCCTCCCCTCTTGTTGAGAAAAGATCCCAAAAGAAGTTAATAACCCAAAAGGTCAAAGATTAACACTAGGGTATAGAATAGACAGTAAAGAAAAGAACAAAGTTCCTAGTTAACACATTAACTACCGAATTGAAAAACACACTGTGGCCGCACCTGATGGCAGAACTAAGAACCAGATAGATCACTTCTGCATAAGCGCTAAATTTCGCTCATCAGTTCAAGACGTCAGAGCATACAGAGGTGCAGAGATCGGAAGCGATCATAACCTCTGCATAGCTAAAATGAGAATTAAACTGAAGAAGTTATACCAACCGAATAAAAATAGAAGAATAGATGTACACAGACTGCAATCAAATGATATAAAGAAGGAATATAATGTCAAAATGAACAACTATTTCGATGCTTTAGGCAAAATTGACAACGATATCACCACCAAGACAATCGATACTAAATGGGAACAACTGAGAACAGCAATGACAGAAGCAGCTGTAGCGACCACCGGATACCTAGTACATAAAAAGAAAAAATGGATGAGAGAAGATACTTGGGATAAAATACAAGAAAGGAAAACAGCAAAACTTAAACTACTAGCGGCAAGTACACATAATGCAGTTGAATCTTGCAAACTAACTTATAACTTGTTAAATAAAGAAGTGAAGACAAAAACTCGAAGAGATAAAAGACATTTCATCAATGAACTGGCCGTAGAAGCTGAAAATGCTGCAAGAACTGGTAATAGTAGGTGCCTTTATCAAATTACAAAACAACTATGTCACCAGCCTACTGCTATGGAAACACCTGTTAAAGGTAAATTAGGGAATTCAATACCAACAGAAAAAGAACAAATGAAGAGATGGGCTGAGCACTTCATGGAGGTGCTAAACAGACCACCACCAACAGTAACACCTGATTTTAATAATGAAACATCCACAACCACCTTGCCAATAACTTGCGATGAATTCACGCTGGACGAGATCAAACAAGCCGTTAAAAGATTAAAAAATTTTAAAGCTGCTGGAGTTGACGAAATTTCAGGGGAAATGATTAAAGCAGTTAATGACAACAACCTCTTGAGAATTTTAGATATTATAAATGAAGTATGGAGAAAAGAACAACCACCACAACAATGGAAAGACAGTATTATTGTAAAGTTACCGAAGAAAGGTGATCTATCAGACTGTAATAACTGGCGTGGTATATCTCTGTTATCAGTACCTGGAAAATTATTATGTTGCATGATGTTAGAAAGACTTAAATTGCATGCTGACGAAAAGATCAGAGAAGAACAAGCGGGTTTCAGGCCGAAACGATCATGTATTGATCAAATATTCACACTAAGAACAATTATAGAAGAATCAGTGGAAAGGCAATCGCCACTTATTATCACCTTCGTCGATTTTCAAAAAGCCTTTGATAGTCTACACCGCCCATCATTGTGGAAGATACTTACAATCTATGGTTTTCCAACAAAATATGTGAATATAATCAAAGCGCTATATGACAATGCAAGATGTTGTGTTAGAACAAATAAAGGGAATACAGAATGGTTTACAGTAGAAACAGGGGGTGAAACAAGGCTGTATTATGTCACCACTACTTTTTGGAATAGCTATTGATTGGGTTATGAGAAACTATACCCACAATGAACAATTGGGTATAAAATGGACAAATGGAAAATTCCTGGGGGACCTGGATTTCGCAGATGATGTAGCATTCTTAAGTTCAACACCAAGACAATCCCAAGAAGCAATAAATAATTTGTGTCATCTCTCGGTTAAAATTGGTCTCCAAATAAATGCCTCTAAAACTAAAGCTATGAACTTTTCTAACGAGACCTTTGATATCATCTTGAACGGGGAAAAACTACAGAAAGTTGAAAGTTTCAATTATTTAGGCAGTAAAATGACTCAGGATGGTGACACAACAAGAGAAATCCATACTAGAATTGCTTTGGCAGCTAGCGCCTTCAATAGATTATCTAACATTTGGAAATTACGATCATTGAATATACATACCAAGCTTCGTCTGTTTAATTCAAATGTTATCTCAGTGTTAACATACGGCTGTGAGAGTTGGAAAATAACAAAATCATTGGAGAACAAGCTGAATACATTCGAGAACAAATGTCTTAGAAAACTCATGAACATCAGTTGGAAAGAATTCAAGACTAATCGACAAATAAGAGA
The DNA here is from genome assembly GCA_024509875.1 of Oreohelix idahoensis. Classification (NCBI taxonomy): domain Eukaryota; kingdom Metazoa; phylum Mollusca; class Gastropoda; order Stylommatophora; family Oreohelicidae; genus Oreohelix; species Oreohelix idahoensis. Next base: position 14,128 of record JAMPIV010000946.1, read on the forward strand.
AGACTCTAGGCAGAAATATGTCTCCGACTATATAAGGAAAAGACGATGGTCATATATCGGTCATGTCCTACGAATGCAAAACAACAGAATACCACTACAGGCGCTCACTTGGGTTCCTGAGGGTAAGCGGAAAAAAGGAAGACCAAAAGAAACACTCAGAAGAACAATAATAAGAGAAGGAAGAACGTTGGGCCTAAATAATGTGCAAGAGCTAAGAGGAGTGGCGTCACAACGAACAACCTGGAGAGCACTGATTTCTGCCTTATGCGCCGTGTTTGGCGCTTAAAGAATTTATTATTATTTATTATAATGGCTGAGGACTTGCAATATTTTCACAATTATAACTGCTTGCACCCCATCTCTATCAAAATCACAGTTTCAATCAATGTGCACACCGTTTTCACTCTTTTCCTAATCGCTAGATCTATCAGTCAATTGTTGAAACATGTTTCAATCCTATTCAGCCGTTAGACAAGATGTACATGCATTTTTTGTAGTCCTATCACTAGTTGCCACAGTAAAGAGTTTTGCACGATTTGGTAACTAACCCAAAACACTGAAAAATATGAACATAATATCAATTTTCCAGTGTTCTACAACAACCATGCTTTGGGAATTTGTTTTCCGGTGGCAACTTAAAATATAGAAACAGATCAGAAAGTGTTTCAGTACATTTTTCATTTGTTTTATTACTAAAATTAAATTGGCGCTCTGAGTGGCTTGCGGTCCAAATGTGTTTATTTTGTGAGCCGCTGACAGCGGCTTGCGGTAGTTAATGTGTTAAGCTATCCCGTAAAATAACAGTATTTGGAAAGAAAATAAAGGATGATACAGTTTCCTTAACTAGAAAGTATTCACTCTCACTCTGTCATTCATGGCCACATCAATCACGCCTTACCTAAACTTTTTGTAACAATCTCTTGAATGTAACCATCAATGTACATGTATCATAATCCTGTGGTTTTCTTCTCCAAAGTGAGCCCCAGTTCTTCCACTAATAATTAATTTTCCTAATGGGGAACGCCTACTTTGGTGGTTGATTATTGGATATGAAAATGTCACATCAGATAGTTCCTGTAGCAAAATATAACGCAATCTAGTGTTCACAGTAGACAGTACTTCCAATAGCTAAAGGAAACATCTGGTTGGTAAACTGTTAATAAAGATGATGATGATATATCCTATCGGTTTTTCTCTGGGGTGAATGTCGATTATGAAACAGCGTATTCTCCTGGATATAATTCACTTGGAAACACGACTGCCAGAAGTCGGGAAAATGTTATGTATATTGCCTCAGCAGGCTGATACAATTTGAATAAACAATCTGGGTATTTTGTAAGTCCAGTTGACTTAAATTTACATTTTAACTGTTATTTTTCTCTGAGGCCAATCCTGTTCACACTGGGCTTGGGACACGTAAGGCCGCGAATAAGCCAATTTTTGTGGTAGATTTAGTCAGTGCAGAAAAAGGACCACAATAGCCCAAAATTACAGTGTATACATTGGCCGCTGGTGGCGCTCGATCAAGCACTATATTAGGAAGAAAACAAAACATTTAACCAAAATATCAACATCCTATCCTATCACCTGTAAGGGTATGATCTCTTATCCTCTCCGTCATCTAATTAAATTAAAAGGCACAACGGTGTCTTAGCCTATCTTATCGCGCTTTGCTCTGCGGGTACAGGTTGGGTTTTAGGTATGCTGCCTTTCCCCCTCCTGCCCGGCAAAACACTCAGTGCACAATATCAGTGTTAATTTAACTCTTACTATCCGGCAAGCCCCGTGAAGTGGCGTGGGTTTAGTACCAATTTTACGGCTCGCCAGTTCAACTGGTGCGCGACGGTAACGATAGCGAAACTAGCGAGTAAAAAACGCGGTTTTAGCTCACGTATAGTAAGAGTTAATTATGGCTACTTTATCAAATAATGCTTGTCATTACTAGCTATTTGTTTATCCACATGATATTACACTAGTCACTTATATAATTACACATAATGAATTAGAAGTGAATTGTATTCCATCAATTATCAGTCGGCTAGTGTAGTCAATTTAAACAACTCTTTCTGGGTGATAATGGGTGATTAAATCTACATTACACCTGAAACATCTGAAACAAAAATAGCTATGCATTATTTAATACGCTAGTCTTAGCACCTAGAAAATCCCAGTGAAATGTAATGATAAACTTAACACATTAAATAACGTAAATGCTAATTTCTATTACCGCAATCAGAAATGAAACAGTCTCCATGAAATGCTAATAATACACTTTCACAATGACTCTAGAATAACGAGCTAGATTATCCAAAATTTCTGAGCGACTTGATAACTGGCTTAGAGAGGACGCAGCATTTATACAGATTTTCTGCAATATCTCTAAAGGGTGCGATAATTCACGCCTTCGGCCTAGCAGGGGGAAATCAACGATCTTGTCTACAGAGATAAAGGATTTTCCTGTTCACTCGCTCGCGATGCTGAAACGACATAAAATAGACATGGGCCATGTGAAGAGGCCTTCTTTGATTTCCTCCCTCTGCCGTAGATCAAATACTTAAGTCCCACCTGAAATCATGGAAATCATATGTGGTCGGTAAGTATTATTATCGCCTTTGTATTTGCTGACGTCTGATCCATGCTTTCAGTCACTATCCAATGATTGACGTCTCAGCTTGCGTGAGAACTCAGGTAAACACCCAGGTTTGCTCCCCTCTTGTTAAGACTGTTGGGTGCGAAAGTATGTAAATGCTCATTAGTGCATGTAAGCAGGAATAGTAGGCGTGGCTTCAAAAGTGAGTCAACAGACAGTGAATTGCATGATTTTGTCTTCACAAAACGTAAACACTAAATGAGGAAGCAAAGGTTGTCGGATTACTGTAGGATTACTGAGGCTGTATTCCAATGATTGACGTCTCAGCTCGCGTGAGAACTCAGGTAAACACCCAGGTTCGCTCCCCTCTTGTTAAGACTGTCGGGTGCGAAAGTTTGTAAATGCTCATTAGTGCATGTAAGCAGGAAAAGTAGGCGTGGCTTCAAAAGTGAGTCAACAGACAGTGAATTGCATGATTTTGCCTTCGCAAAATGTAAACACTAAATGAGGAAGCAAAGGTGGTCGGATTACTGTAGGATTACTGAGGCTGTATTTACATATATCCATCACAGTTCGTCTGGGCTTGAAGATATGAAACCCTTTAATGTCTCATTTATGGAAATAGAGCTACTGTTATCCGTATCTTTCAAGTGATTGCTATCTTCTGTTTCATCCTCCTCCTCCATGCTCCAATTTCAACTCATAAAATCCGCTCCTACATTTTCTTTTCCTGGTATATATTGTACTTTAAATGAGTACATGCTTAGCAGCAAAGCCCAGCGCATAATCTTTGTGTTAAATTCCTTATTGGCTCCCAGAAATGCCAATGTAGCATGGTCTGTCTGCACTGTGAACGACACTCCAAACAGATATTCATGGTGTCTCCTGATCCCGTGCACGAGTTTTCAATAATTCATATTTGAAGAATGCTGCACATAAAATTCAGTTATGTCCATGTTCTATGGCATGTCTACTTTAGATATATCTACAATGTGAATACAGTGTTACTGTGTAGTAGTAATATTTACTCATGCACATTGTACAAAAAAAATTGTACAAATGTAAGCATAATGGCTTGCCAGTTTTTCTTTCTTAATAATTCATACCTTAGATACATGTACATTTGAACACAATCTTCCTTGATAATGTCTCAGTAGTAATTTATGCCCATGCACGCTATATAGTGAAATTACAGGTTCATGCCCTTTTATCTGAATACCCACCTGCATGGAGGCATACCTGGTGTCATTCTTATATGACCACCAGTTATGCACAATGCTATAATATACGTACAAATGTGGAAGTGAACCTTTGTCTGTGAGGCAAATTACATCCTCATTGACTCCTTAAGGTAGAAGTATACCCAGAAAAGCTTAAAAAAAATAAAAATCCAACAATTTTCATTTTCATGCTTTAAATCATCGTCAACATGTTCTTGAACTAAAAATAATTCATATAAGCTTAGAGATACTCTGGTTTGATAGGAATCAGTGTTTTTCTACACACGCCCCCTTGAGTGATTTGCATAGCAACCAATGTTTATAGTTGGTTACCATGTGAATAATGACCCAACAAGAAGGTGCGTAATTGTAAAACTGCGAAATTATAATTATACATAGGCAACAGGAAAAAACATATTTACAGTAGAACTCCATTTATCCGAACCCCATGGGACCGAGCATCGTTCGGATAATCAAATGTTCGGATAATTGGATTACATAATGTATCGAGTACATGTACACATATTTCTAAAAATAATTAACCATCACAAGGAAAATACACTATAAAACATATTTACTTGTACTGTAATAATAATACCCACACTGTATTAGATCACTGTATCACCAAAATCTTTTATTACACTGCAGTGCATGTACTACTTGTATTAATTATTTTTGTTAAGAAAGAGAAATGTTTTCAAAATAACATTAAAAACGATTCAAAACCAGGCGCAACTTACGTATATATGTACTTACACAGATGTAGCCCACTATTTAAAATAATGAGGAATCCTCTTTTGCACCAAACTGGATAGTCTCCTTTTGGCTGCTAAGTCCCGCATTCTCTTCAACAGCAGAAGCTGTGTAGGACAGCTGTCATCTTCTTGCTCGTACCAAGCCATCGCTGTTTCTAGTGCTATAAAGGCCTCTTCAGGACTTGGTCGACGTTTTGGGTTTTCTTCATAATCTACAAGTACATCATGTACTTCTGAGGAGTCTTCATCATCGGTCACTACATGTATTTGGTTTTCTTCTTGCACAAAAGACAAAATTTCTTCGTCATTCAAAAACTGAAAAACCAGAATCATTATCATCTTCTAGCCACATGTGTGCATCATCTTTGTCACAGTCCGAAAATCCGGGCATTGCTTGAAACAGTTCCACAACTTCATTTATACAATCATCATTTGTGTCCACTGCAGTAGTTTCATTTCCTCCTTTTTTCCCAAGCAATCTACTCCAAGCCTTGTTGAGATTATCTTGTGACAGGGTGGTCCAAGCATCAGCTAACATATAGCAGCAGTCTTTGAGATTAAGCTTTTTGGAAAAACGCCACCACACTTTCTTCATCTTCAGCCAACAATAAACGACACAGGACTTCCTTCTTGTACATCTTTTTAAGCTTTGCTATAACACCCTGATCCATTGGTTGAATCAGTGCTGTTACATTGGGAGGCAGAAAAATTACTTTAAAATTTGCATCAACTGCATTCAATGTATCCGTCTCTGGATGAGATGGTGCATTGTCCAGTAGAAGAATTACTTTTCCAGTTTTCTTTTCTTGTTCTCTCAACCTCTTCACATTTGGGATGAACTGATTTGTATACCAATCAAGAAATATTTCACTATTCATCCAAGCACTCTTCTGTGCTTTGTAACACAATGGGAGACATGTCACATTCTTTAAACAACGTGGTTTTTTGGCTTTGCCGATCATTAGCACCGGTAAACGATGACTTCCACTGGCATTCGCGGCTACCAAAATTGTTACTCTCTCTTTGCACTTTTTAAACCCAGGGGCAGCTGCTTCGCGCTGAGATGCAAGTGATTTTTGAGGCAATGATTTCCAGTATAAGCCAGTCTCATCGGCATTATACACATCATCGAGTGAATAACGTTCTTCTTCCAAAAAAGCCAAGAATGTTTCTTTAAAATTTTTAGCGGCAGTTGCATCGCTAGATAAAAATTCCCCTTGAATCTCCAATTCTCGTATGCCATGACGAGATTTAAAGTTTCTTAACCATCCCTGGCTAGCCTTAAAGTCAGGAGGACCGTCAAGTTGATTGTTGAACTGAAGTGCCTTTTCACACAATAGAGAGCCAGAGATAGGTTCCCCTTTGCTTCTTCTTTGCACAAACCATATATTCAAAGCCTCTTCCAATTTCACATCTTTCGCATTTCTCATGGTTTTACGTTTCTTCGACCCATTTTCACTATCAAATTTCGATGCAAAACTCATAATTTTATCCTTGTTACTTTTGATGTCAGAGACGGTAGCTTTCCCAACATTGAAAATCCTCGCAAGTGAAGACACAGTTTCACCTTGTCCTAGTCTCTTGATAATTTCTGTTTTCGTTTCAATTGACAAAACATTGCGGTTCATTTTATATGCTTTAGGCCTACTGGAAGATGCCATATCGCACAGAGAAATATTTGTACACCAAAATTATTCTGCTGTAGTAGCAGACACAATTATTTTAAGTTGAACTGTCTGTTTAGCCAGTGTTCTACCTAGAACGCACACGTACACTGGATTGGTAAACCAGATATTAACTGACTTTATGATCTAACTGACATTCCTGTACGTTAGCGACTGACCATTAGCCCATCCCATTCTCTACAAATTGTTTGCACACATTTGAAGTTTGCTGCATCAAAAGATTCAGAATTTTAGTCTAACGTGACTGTGGCATCTGATTTTTTTTTTTTCTGGAAAAAGTGTTCGGATAATTGGATGTTCGGATAATTGGGGTTCGGATAAATGGAGTTCTACTGTATAACTTTTCCACGGGGAATCACTCAATGATTTCTTGTGAATTTTTCAAAAGTGTGTGTCTAGAAAGCTTTGATCGTAACATTTGTTACATGCATAGTGCATTTTCACCAACATCAACTCTATTTATTGCTAGTTTTATACTGATTCTGTATAATAGTAGTTAGCAGAGCTTCTTTTGTTCACAATGAGAAATAAGACAAAGACTGGGAGGCGTGTACACCAACAAACCGTTGCCTGAAAATGAGACACCTATTGTCGATAGTGACGCTATAAAACCTCTGTGCTCCTCAGCAAAGAAAATAAAGGTCATAAAGGTCCAAGAAAGTGAAGGACAAGCTAAAAATGACAACAAAGGAAATGGGTTTATCCTTATGGATGTAAAACTACTGTTTGGGTTTTTATGCGCTAACTTTAGATGTGACAAATGTTATCAGTACTCACTGACCTGTGAGATCGTCGAAGAGACTCGGAATGGCTTTTGTCATGAAATCAGTATCAAGCGCAAAAACAGTGGCGAATGGACTGCCAATTTCAATACTTCTGATGTTTCATCTTCAGCTACTCACAAACAAAGAAGTAAATGTGCGAATGGTGGCATTTGTGCGTTCTATTGGGAAAGGCCACAGTGCATTGCAGAATTTTTCGATATACATGAACACAAGTCAACGCATGGCAAAGAAAGCATACAGGAGAACGCTGCACAGGATCTATTCAGCAAGTAAGGACATTGCAATGGAAAGACCCTGAGAGCACGGAAAATGGGATTCATAGACACTGCAGCTGCAGTAGAAGGAGACCTTTATTCAACAGGAGCTCATTAAACTTCATTTTGTGAGTTCTTTTTCTGTTTTTCTTTGTTTTCTCGGAATTGTCTTTTTAGCATAATTGGTGATCTTTGAAACAAGATATCTCTGGATCTGTACATTCAATTGACATGAAAATTAACACAGTTGGTTATCATATAATCTTACAGATTATGACCTAAAATGGATACAATTGAATTCAAAATTTTAGTTTTATGACCATCATGCATATATAATGAGGCACAAATATCAAACATTCAAGAAATATAAATTTTGAAAATTCATTACAAATCAACCTTTTGGTCAATATCTGTTATTTTAGGTCAAAACCTCAAGCTATATATACTAATTCAATTTGCCAAGTTTCAGTCAGATCCTTGTAAAAATAACATAGTTATGATGTTTTAAAAAAGGTGTATAATTTATTCACTACGGCGGCCATATTGGATAGCTAATTTGCATAATTAATGAGGTCATTATGTGGACAAAAATGTTAAGTCCATACTAACACTATACCCATGGTTGTTTGATTCTGAAAGGAAAATTTGAGTTTTTTACCCTACAAGGTAGTCTACTACCTTAAATTATCCACACACTTTCAGGTATTCCTCCTGTGGTGAAACTTGTTGAGGACCCAGCATAGCATATGATTAAGATGGACATTTTGGAATGGAAATAGCAACACAAACATTTAAAATTTACAAAAGATATAAAGTAACAGGTAATACATCCATCTTTACAGCAGAAATAGTGGAAATCTTAAAAGCTTTAGAAATAGTTGCAGTTATATAGTGTCTAGGTATACAATTGCAGGCATCACTGAAATTGAGCAAAACTCATTTTATCAAAAACAAAGTTTGAATTTTACTGAAACAGTACTGTTACTCCACAGATCTATCAGGTAATGTCATGAGGTTCTTTTCTTGCAAAAATGTTTTAGTCATGACAGAAAAAAATAATTATTAAAAATATAATATTTGTAATCATTTCAGGACTGTTTGGAGGGAAGTAATTCAGAAATAAATTGTTATTACTCATTTCTCACATCCATGGGAAGTAATCAACAATAACAATATTAATGAATATATGTGATTAGCGACCGCATTAAAAAAAAAACATTTTGCAACACCATTTAAAATTATTAAATGTATACTATTAGTTTCATAGTATGCAATACACCATGAACTATTAACATATCAGACAGAAACAAATACTTCTTAAATAATCTTATAGTTGCATAACTTTTAAATCATACCTAATGTTATATTAGGTATGATTTAAAAGTTATGCAACTATAAGTTATGCTACAAAACATACAGAATTAAAATTTGTTATGCTTGCCATAATTATCTGAAGTTTTTACTATTATGTTTTATTCAATGAATTTCAGGTGACCATTCCTGTAGCCAGCGATCCCGCCTATACTCTAGTGTTGACATTCCAGATTTGAAAATTATGAACAGTTTCATAAAGAGTGAACCAGTGCAAAATGCCACATTCAATCAAGTGTTGCCAGAATTCACAGAAAAAATTGTGAGTGAAATAAAAGCTGATGTAAGTATGGCAGCTGCAACACTAAATACAGACAATAACATTGAATCAAGATTAAAAGAGGTGCAATCAGCGAATGTCACAGACTCTGAGATAATGACTGTAGACATGAATCTGACTCCTGAGATTTATACTGCAGTCTTACAAAATGAAAACTGCAGCAGGAAATCAGCAATAGTCTATGATGATTGTGCTCTCAACAGTAAAAGTAGAGAAGGTTTTAAATTGTGTGGCAGTGAACTATCAGATGAAATAATAATAAGTACAAAAGAGAAACTTTTCAGCTGTCATGTTTGTGGAGTACAGGTTAGCAAGAAAGGTGACCATAATGAACATGAACTTTCACATATGAGAGAAAAGTGTTATATAAGTAATGTTGGTAATGTAGAATTAGCTACAAAATCCAGTCTATGTCAACAAGAAAGAATTCAAAAAGCACAGAAGCATTCTAAATATGATCTTATTGATATGGGGGCTGCTCATTTTGGTTATCTAAAGGCACACTTAATGCAGCATAAAGAAGAACTGCCTAACAAGTGTGATGGTCTTAGTAGGTTTTCTAGAACTGATTATCCAAAGAAACCCATAATGCAGCATAATAGTGAGACACATTACAAATATGATGTCAGTGGAGCGGAATTGTGTCAAAGTGATCACAAGGTGACAAATACAGAAGGAGAATCTTACATGTGTGATGAACTTACAGAACACAAACTTCATTTAAAATGGTACAAAAGTCGAATAACAGAAGAAAAACTTTATACTGGTGATGTTTGTGGAGCAGAATTTTCTCATAGTGGTGCTTTAAAGAGTCATAAAAGGACACACACAGGAGAGAAACCTTACAAGTGTGATGTTTGTGGAGCAGAATTTTCTCATAGTGGTGCTTTAAAGAGTCACAAAATGACACACACAGGAGAGAAACCTTATAAGTGTGATGTTTGTGGAGCAGAATTTTCTCATAGTGGTGCTTTAAAGAGTCATAAAAGGACACACACAGGAGAGAAACCTTACAAGTGTGATGTTTGTGGAGCAGAATTTTCTCATAGTGGTGTTTTAATGAGTCACAAAAGGACACACACAGGAGAGAAACCTTATAAGTGTGATGTTTGTGGAGCAAAATTTTCTCAAAGTGGTCATTTAAAGATACACAAAATGACACACACAGGAGAGAAACCTTATAAGTGTGATGTTTGTGGAGCAGGATTTTCTCATAGTAGTTCTTTAAAGAGACACAAAAGGACACACACTGGAGAGAAACCTTATAAGTGTGATGTTTGTGGAGCAGATTTTTCTGAGAATGGTACTTTAAAGCATCACAAAAGGACACACACAGGAGAGAAACCTTATAAGTGTGATGTTTGTGGAGCAGGATTTTCTCATAGTGATTTAAAGAGTCATAAAATGACACACACAGGAGAGAAACCTTATAAGTGTGATGTTTGTGGAGCAGGATTTTCTCGTAGTAGTGTTTTAATGAGTCACAAAAGGACACACACAGGAGAGAAACCTTATAAGTGTGATGTTTGTGGAGCAAAATTTTCTCAAAGTGGTCATTTAAAGATACACAAAATGACACACACAGGAGAGAAACCTTATAAGTGTGATGTTTGTGGAGCAGAATTTTCTCATAGTGGTGGTTTAAAGATACACAAAATGACACACACAGGAGAGAAACCTTATAAGTGTGATGTTTGTGGAGCAGAATTTTCTCAAAGTGGTCATTTAAAGATACATAAAATGACACACACAGGAGAGAAACCTTATAAGTGTGATGTTTGTGGAGCAGAATTTTCTCAAAATGGTCATTTAAAAAGACACAGAAGGACACACACAGGAGAGAAACCTTGTAAGTGTGATGTTTGTGGAGCCGATTTTTCTGAGAATGGTGCTTTAAAGAGTCACAAAAGGACACACACAGGAGAGAAACCTTATAAGTGTTATGTTTGTTTAGCAGGATTTTCTCATAGTAGTGATTTAAAGAGTCACAAAAGGACACACACTGGAGAGAAACCTTATAAGTGTGATGTTTGTGGAGCAGAATTTTCTCATAGTGGTGCTTTAAAGAGTCATAAAAGGACACACACAGGAGAGAAACCTTACAAGTGTGATGTTTGTGGAGCAGAATTTTCTCATAGTGGTGCTTTAAAGAGTCACAAAATGACACACACAGGAGAGAAACCTTATAAGTGTGATGTTTGTGGAGCAGGATTTTCTCATAGTAGTTCTTTAAAGAGACACAAAAGGACACACACTGGAGAGAAACCTTATAAGTGTGATGTTTGTGGAGCAGAATTTTCTCTTAGTGTTGCTTTAAAGAGTCACAAAAGGACACATACAGGAGATAAACCTTATAAGTGTGATGTTTGTTGAGCAGAATTTTCTCATACTGGTGCTTTAAAGAGTCACAAAAGGACACACACAGGAGAGAAAGCGTATGTGTGATGTTTGTGGAGACAAATTTTTTTCTATAAAATCATTTGAAGATACACAAAAGGATACACACAGGAGAGAAACATTATAAGTGTGATGTTTGTGGAGAATATTTTCTCGAAATAATCATTTGAATAGACACAGATAGACACACAGGAGAGAAACCTTATAAGTGTGAAATCTGTGTAGCAGAATTTTCTCAGAATAGGGCTTTAAAGAGTCACAAATTTACACAAATAGGAGAGAAACCTTATAAGTGTGATGTTTGTGGAGCCGATTTTTCTGAGAATGGTGCTTTAAATAGTCAAAAAAGGACACACTCAGGAGAGAAACCTTATAAGTGTGATGTTTGTTTAGCAGGATTTTCTCATAGTAGTGATTTAAAGAGTCACAAAAGGACACACACTGGAGAAAAACCTTATAAGTGTGATGTTTGTGGAGCAGAATTTTCTTAAAATAATCATTTAAAGAGTCACAAAATGACACACACAAGAGAGAAACCTTGTAAGTGTGATGTTTGTGGAGCAGAATTATTTCATAGTAGTTCTTTAAAGAGTCACAAAAGGACACATACAGGAGAGAAACCTTATAAATGTGATGTTTGTGGAGCAGAATTTTCTTAGTAGTGCTTTAAAGAGTCACAAAAGGACACATACAAGAGATAAACCTTATAAGTGTGATGTTTGTTGAGCAGAATTTTCTCATAGTGGTGCTAGTTCTTTAAAGAGTCACAAAAGGACACATACAGGAGAGAAACCTTATAAGTGTGATGTTTGTGTTGCAAAATTTTCTTAGAATGAAACTTTAAAGAGTCACAAAAGGACACATACAGGAGAGAAACCTTATAAGTGTGATATTTGTGGAGAAGAATTTTCTCTTAGTGATAATTTAAAGAGTCACAAAAGGACACATACAAGAGAGAAACCTTATAAGTGTGATGTTTGTGGAGCAGAATTTTCTTAGTAGTGCTTTAAAGAGTCACAAAAGGACACATACAAGAGATAAACCTTATAAGTGTGATGTTTGTTGAGCAGAATTTTCTCATAGTGGTGCTAAGAGTTACTAAAGGACACACACAGGAGAGAAACCTTATAAGTGTGATGTTTGTGGAGCAAAATTTTCTCATAATAATCATTTGAGTAGACACAAAAAGACACACAGCAGAGAAACCTCAAAAGTGTGAAGTCTGTGGAGCAGAATTTCATCAGAATGGGGCTTTAAAGAGTCACAAACTGACACACACAGGAGAGAAACCTTATAAGTGTTATGATTGTGGAGCAGAATTTTCTGAGAATGTGGCTTTAAAGAGTCACAAAATGACACATACAAGAGAGAAACCTTATAAGTGTGATGTTTGTTTAGCAGGATTTTCGCATAGTAGTGATTTAAAGAGTCACAAAATGACACACACAGGAGAGAAACCTTATAAGTGTGATGTTTGTGGGGCAGAATTTTCTCATACTGGTGCTTTAAAGAGTCTAAAAAGGATACACACATGAGAAAAACCTTATGTGTGAAGTTTGTGGAGTAGAATTTTCTCAGAATGGTGCTTAAAAGAGTCACGGAAGGACACACACTGGAGACAAACCTTATAAGTGTGATGTTTGTTGAGCAGAATTTTCTCATAGTGGTGCTATGAGTCACTAAAGGACACACCATCATCATCATGTGACGTATTCTTTCCAGAACCTTGTCTCCATTACAGCTGCTCTGAACGCATCACGATTCTGGGCAAGTCGACCTGCATCAGCCAAAGACAAGTTCAGACTCTCTGTGATGTCCTGGGTCCACCGTTGTCTAGGTCGACCCCTTCCCCTTTTTCCAGGGACCATGCCTTCCATCACTATTTTTTTCCAGACTTATGTCTTTTTATATGACCGAAAAAATTTCAGCTTCCTTATTGCGATGGTATTTAACCTTTAGCACGCTGCATTCTTTGGCGAAAATTTCCGCCTGCAGCTGCATTCTTTTTCACAGCGTCCCGTTTCTATAGTGGGTGACCCTTAATGTCTATAGTTTTTGTGTCTCTTGGTCAATAGCTATCATTTTTTGAATTTATATAAATAAATGAATGGTGAATCTGAAGATATAAAATTTGTTTGTGTACATGTTAGATGTGATAGGAAGAGAGGAAAGGAAAGATGAAAAAAACGAAAAAAAAAATTAAAATTAAAAAAAATTTTTTTTTTAATTTTAAAATTAAAAAAAAATTTAAAAAAAATAACCAGCAAACGAAGGGTCCATATCCCTTATATCTCAATGAAAGTCATTTGACCAATAGACCAATACAAATCAAATGACGATCTTTTCGTTACACCCATCATCAGTAGCAAAGCAACAAACGCCCTCGTCAGCAGGGACATTCGGCCGTAATCTTAAACCTTTCCGATATTCCTAATCCTAACCCCTAAAATTATACATACTAGCAAAGCCATTCTACTTTCGTTTCCATCTCGACCATCAAACATATTCTGAAAACCGATATCAGCGCTTATAAAGACAAAAATCTCATCCCCACCGCATGGCGTCAGAATCCAATAAAATTAGAGCAAAAATGGCCGCGTGTTCGATGCCGATTCATTTCGATTAAAAAAATTCACAGAAAATAAACACAAATACACCCATTACTTTTTTAAGATCGGAAACGGAAGCTAACTCTCTTGCAAATAACATTAGAACTTAACATCCGGGTCTGAAATCACGTGTACACAAGTCCTAATGCTAGAAACGATGAAATCCGTAAGGCGACACAGGTCGCCTCCAGCTGTCAGAACAATGTTTTTTTTGGCGACACATGTCGCCCGCAGCGTGCTAAAGGGTAAAAGCCAATGTTCCTGTACGTTTAGTGAGTGCAGTACTTCTCTGTTGGTCTTTTTTCTGTCCAGGGTAGCATTTCATTTCGAATGATGTAATCTTTTTTGCAACTGTTTTATTGAGTGTCCAAGTCTCGCAGCCGTATGTTGCTACTGGGAATATACATGCTCTGATCAGTTGTAACTTTGTTTCTTTGCTTGTGCCTTGCCATAGGTTTTTCATCTGTATTAGTTTATGTGAAGCAATTGCAAGTCTTCTTTTAATTTCTACTGCACATTCACCAGAGCTGTTGATGATTGATCCTAAGTATTCAAATTCATTAACACTTTCCAGTTCTTCGTTATCAATTTCAATTTCTGGTTTGGTCTTTACTTTGTCTGTTGTCAATACTTTGGTCTTCTTGGTGTTTAGGTATAGATTCTGGGCCTTGCTGTGTTTTTTGGTGGACAGAATTAATTGTTCAAGTCCTTCTGGGTTGGTCGATGGGAGGACTGTGTCGTCAGCATATCTGATTTCTGGGATCTGGTACCCGCCGATGTTAAATGAGTCAAACTCTGTGTGTTCTTGGTCATCTCTTACATTTCTCATGATATTCTCGGCATAAATGTTAAACAGGTAAGGGGAAAGGGTACAGCCTTGTCTTACTCCTTTCTGTACTTCAAACCATTCTGATGTTTCCCTCTCTATTCTTATGGCTGCTTGTTGTTCCTGGTACAGCAGTGCGATGAGGACACACACAGTAGAGAAACCTTATGTGTGATGTTTGTGGAGAAAAATTTTCTCTAAAAAATCTTAAGAAGGACACACAGAGAAACCTTATAAGTGTGTTGTTTGTGGAGCCAAATTTTCTCAAAATAATCATTTGAATAGACACAAAAAGACACACAGGAGAGAAACCTTATAAGTGCGAAGTCTGTGGAGCAGAATTTTCTGAGAATGTGGCTTTAAAGAGTTACAAAATGACACATACAAGAGAAAAACCTTATAAGTGTGATGTTTGTGGAGCAGAATTTTCTCATAGTGGTGGTTTAAAGAGTCACAAAATGACACACACAGGAGAGAAACCTTTGAAGTGTCATGTTTGTGGGGCAGAATTTTCTGAGAATGTGGCTTTAAAGAGTCACAAAATGACACACACAGGAGAGAAACCTTATAAGTGTGATGTTTGTGAGCAGAATTTTCTCTTAGTGGTGCTTTAAAGAGTCACAAAAGGACACATACAGGAGAGAAACCTTATAAGTGTGATGTTTGTTGAGCAGAATTTTCTCACAGTAGTGATTTAAAGAGTCACAAAAGGACACACACTGGAGAGAAACCTTATAAGTGTGATGTTTGTGGAGCAGAATTTTCTCTTAGTGGTGCTTTAAAGAGTCACAAAATGACACACACAGGAGAGAAACTTTATAAGTGTGATGTTTGTGGGGCAGAATTTTCTCATACTGGTGCTTTAAAGAGTCTAAAAAGGACACACACAGAAGAAAAACCTTATGTGTGAAGTTTGTGGAGCAGAATTTTCTGTTAGTGATGCTTTAAAGAGTCACAAAATCACACATACAAGAGAGAAACCTTATAAGTGTGATGTTTGTTGAGCAGAATTTTCTCATAGTGGTGCTAAGAGTCACTAAAGGACACACACAGGAGAGAAACCTTATATGTGATGTTTGTGGAGAAAAATTTTCTCTAAAAAATGTTATGAAGATACACAGAAGGACACACACAGGAGAGAAACCTTATAAGTGTGTTGTTTGTGGAGCAAAATTTTCTCAAAATAATCATTTGAATAGACACAAAAAGACACACAGGAGAGAAACCTTATAAGTGTGAAGTCTGTGGAGCAGAATTATCTCAGAATGGGGCTTTAAAGAGTCACAAATTGACACAAACAGGAGAGAAACCTTATAAGTGTGATGTTTGTGGAGCCGATTTTTCTGAGAATGGTGCTTTAAATAGTCAAAAAAGGACACACTCAGGAGAGAAACCTTATAAGTGTGATGTTTGTTTAGCAGGATTTTCTCATAGTAGTGATTTAAAGAGTCACAAAAGGACACACACTAGAGAAAAACCTTATAAGTGTGATGTTTGTGGAGCAGAATTTTTTTTAAATAATCATTTAAAGAGTTACAAAATGACACACACAAGAGAGAAACCTTATAAGTGTGATGTTTGTGGAGCAGAATTATTTCATAGTTGTTCTTTAAAGAGTCACAAAAGGACACATACAGGAGAGAAACCTTATAAATGTGATGTTTGTGGAGCAGAATTTTCTCTTAGTGGTGCTTTTAAGAGTCACAAAAGGACACATACAGGAGAGAAACCGTATAAGTGTGATGTTTATTGAGCAGAATTTTCTCGTAGTAGTGATTTAAAGAGTCACAAAAGCACAAACACTGGAGAGAAATCTTATAAGTGTGATGTTTGTGGAGCAGAATTTTCTTAAAATAATAATTTAAAGAGTCACAAAATGACACACACTGGAGAGAAACCTTATAAGTGTGATGTTTGTGGAGTAGAATTTTCTCATAGTAGTTCTTTAAAGAGTCACAAAAGGACACATACAAGAGAGAAACCTTATAAGTGTGATGTTTGTGGAGCAGAATTTTCTCTTAGTCGTGCTTTAAAGAGTCACAAAAAGACACATACAAGAGAGAAACCTTATAAGTGTGATGTTTGTTGAGCAGAATTTTCTCATAGTGGTGCTAAGAGTCACTAAAGGACACACACAGGAGAGAAACGTTATAAGTATGATGTTTGGGGAGCGAAATTTTCTCAAAATAATCATTTGAGTAGACACAAAAAGACACACAGGAGAGAAACCTCAAAAGTGTGAAGTCTGTGAAGCAGAATTTCATCAGAATGGGCCTTTAAAGAGTCACAAACTGACACACACAGGAGAGAAACCTTATAAGTGTGATGTTTGTGGAGCAGAATTTTCTGAGAATGTGGCTTTAAAGAGTCACAAAATGACACATACAAGAGAGAAACCTTATAAGTGTGATGTTTGTTTAGCAGGATTTTCTCATAGTAGTGATTTAAAGAGTCACAAAATGACACACACAGAAGAGAAACCTTATAAGTGTGATGTTTGTGGGGCAGAATTTTCTCATACTGGTGCTTTAAAGAGTTTAAAAAGGACACACACAGGAGAAAAACCTTATGTGTGAAGTTTGTGGAGCAGAATTTTCTGTTAGTGGTGCTTTAAAGAGTCACAAAAGGACACATACAAGAGAGAAACCTTATAAGTGTGATGTTTGTTGAGCAGAATTTTCTCATAGTGGTGCTATGAGTCACTAAAGGACACACCATCATCATCATGTGACGTATTCTTTCCAGAACCTTGTCTCCATTACAGCTGCTCTGAACGCATCACGATTCTGGGCAAGTCGACCTGCATCAGCCAAAGACAAGTTCAGACTCTCTGTGATGTCCTGGGTCCACCGTTGTCTAGGTCGACCCCTTCCCCTTTTTCCAGGGACCATGCCTTCCATCACTATTTTTTCCAGACTATTATGTCTTTTTATATGACCGAAAAATTTCAGCTTCCTTATTGCGATGGTATTTAACCTTTAGCACGCTGCATTCTTTGGCGAAAATTTCCGCCTGCAGCTGCATTCTTTTTCACAGCGTCCCGTTTCTATAGTGGGTGACCCTTAATGTCTATAGTTTTTGTGTCTCTTGGTCAATAGCTATCATTTTTTGAATTTATATAAATAAATGAATGGTGAATCTGAAGATATAAAATTTGTTTGTGTACATGTTAGATGTGATAGGAAGAGAGGAAAGGAAAGATGAAAAAAACGAAAAAAAAAATTAAAATTAAAAAAAATTTTTTTTTTAATTTTAAAATTAAAAAAAAATTTAAAAAAAATAACCAGCAAACGAAGGGTCCATATCCCTTATATCTCAATGAAAGTCATTTGACCAATAGACCAATACAAATCAAATGACGATCTTTTCGTTACACCCATCATCAGTAGCAAAGCAACAAACGCCCTCGTCAGCAGGGATATTCGGCCGTAATCTTAAACCTTTCCGATATTCCTAATCCTAACCCCTAAAATTATACATACTAGCAAAGCCATTCTACTTTCGTTTCCATCTCGGCCATCAAACATATTCTGAAAACCGATATCAGCGCTTATAAAGACAAAAATCTCATCCCCACCGCATGGCGTCAGAATCCAATAAAATTAGAGCAAAAATGGCCGCGTGTTCGATGCCGATTCATTTCGATTAAAAAAATTCACAGAAAATAAACACAAATACACCCATTACTTTTTTAAGATCGGAAACGGAAGCTAACTCTCTTGCAAATAACATTAGAACTTAACATCCGGGTCTGAAATCACGTGTACACAAGTCCTAATGCTAGAAACGATGAAATCCGTAAGGCGACACAGGTCGCCTCCAGCTGTCAGAACAATGTTTTTTTTGGCGACACATGTCGCCCGCAGCGTGCTAAAGGGTAAAAGCCAATGTTCCTGTACGTTTAGTGAGTGCAGTACTTCTCTGTTGGTCTTTTTTCTGTCCAGGGTAGCATTTCATTTCGAATGATGTAATCTTTTTTGCAACTGTTTTATTGAGTGTCCAAGTCTCGCAGCCGTATGTTGCTACTGGGAATATACATGCTCTGATCAGTTGTAACTTTGTTTCTTTGCTTGTGCCTTGCCATAGGTTTTTTCATCTGTATTAGTTTATGTGAAGCAATTGCAAGTCTTCTTTTAATTTCTACTGCACATTCACCAGAGCTGTTGATGATTGATCCTAAGTATTCAAATTCATTAACACTTTCCAGTTCTTCGTTATCAATTTCAATTTCTGGTTTGGTCTTTACTTTGTCTGTTGTTAATACTTTGGTCTTCTTGGTGTTTAGGTATAGATTCTGGGCCTTGCTGTGTTTTTTGGTGGACAGAATTAATTGTTCAAGTCCTTCTGGGTTGGTCGATGGGAGGACTGTGTCGTCAGCATATCTGATTTCTGGGATCTGGTACCCGCCGATGTTAAATGAGTCAAACTCTGTGTGTTCTTGGTCATCTCTTACATTTCTCATGATATTCTCGGCATAAATGTTAAACAGGTAAGGGGAAAGGGTACAGCCTTGTCTTACTCCTTTCTGTACTTCAAACCATTCTGATGTTTCCCTCTCTATTCTTATGGCTGCTTGTTGTTCCTGGTACAGCAGTGCGATGAGGACACACACAGTAGAGAAACCTTATGTGTGATGTTTGTGGAGAAAAATTTTCTCTAAAAAATCTTAAGAAGGACACACAGAGAAACCTTATAAGTGTGTTGTTTGTGGAGCCAAATTTTCTCAAAATAATCATTTGAATAGACACAAAAAGACACACAGGAGAGAAACCTTATAAGTGCGAAGTCTGTGGAGCAGAATTTTCTGAGAATGTGGCTTTAAAGAGTTACAAAATGACACATACAAGAGAAAAACCTTATAAGTGTGATGTTTGTGGAGCAGAATTTTCTCATAGTGGTGGTTTAAAGAGTCACAAAATGACACACACAGGAGAGAAACCTTTGAAGTGTCATGTTTGTGGGGCAGAATTTTCTGAGAATGTGGCTTTAAAGAGTCACAAAATGACACACACAGGAGAGAAACCTTATAAGTGTGATGTTTGTGAGCAGAATTTTCTCTTAGTGGTGCTTTAAAGAGTCACAAAAGGACACATACAGGAGAGAAACCTTATAAGTGTGATGTTTGTTGAGCAGAATTTTCTCACAGTAGTGATTTACAGAGTCACAAAAGGACACACACTGGAGAGAAACCTTATAAGTGTGATGTTTGTAGAGCAGAATTTTCTCTTAGTGGTGCTTTAAAGAGTCACAAAATGACACACACAGGAGAGAAACTTTATAAGTGTGATGTTTGTGGGGCAGAATTTTCTCATACTGGTGCTTTAAAGAGTCTAAAAAGGACACACACAGAAGAAAAACCTTATGTGTGAAGTTTGTGGAGCAGAATTTTCTGTTAGTGATGCTTTAAAGAGTCACAAAATCACACATACAAGAGAGAAACCTTATAAGTGTGATGTTTGTTGAGCAGAATTTTCTCATAGTGGTGCTAAGAGTCACTAAAGGACACACACAGGAGAGAAACCTTATATGTGATGTTTGTGGAGAAAAATTTTCTCTAAAAAATGTTATGAAGATACACAGAAGGACACACACAGGAGAGAAACCTTATAAGTGTGTTGTTTGTGAAGCAAAATTTTCTCAAAATAATCATTTGAATAGACACAAAAAGACACACAGGAGAGAAACCTTATAAGTGCGAAGTCTGTGGAGCAGAATTTTCTGAGAATGTGGCTTTAAAGAGTTACAAAATGACACATACAAGAGAGAAACATTATAAGTTTGATGTTTGTGGAGCAGAATTTTTTCATAGTGGTGGTTTAAAGAGTCACAAAATGACACACACAGGAGAGAAACCTTATAAGTGTGATGTTTGTGGGGCAGAATTTTCTGTAAATGTGGCTTAAAGAGTCACAAAATTACACATACAAGAGAGAAACCTTATAAGTGTGATGTTTGTGGAGCAGAATTTTCTAATAGTGGTGGTTTAGAGAGTCACAAAATGACACACACAGGAGAGAAACCTTATAAGTGTGATGTTTGTGGGGCAGAATTTTCTCATACTGGTGCTTTACAGAGTCTAAACAGGACACACACAGGAGAAAAACCTTATGTGTGAAGTTTGTGGAGCAGATTTTTCTCAGAATGTGTCGTAGATTTTTGATAGGGGAATTAAGACATAGTTTGGTCCCTTCTGAATAAATTAGAATGAGTGATAGTCACAGTGAGAAATGGTAATAGAAATAGAGTTCCATGAGTGAAATGGTAGAATGTGATAGAGGCTGTCTCTGAGATCGAGAAATCTTCTCTCTCACCTATCTTCTACAACAGCTTTAGAGTCATCAGACAGTCTAACACATATATATATTAAATATATATATATATATATACAGTACTTTGCCAAAAAAAATGGCAGTCATATTGCTCAACTAAATATGCTGAAATCTAATTAAATATGCATGTTCTGCCCCAAATTTGCACTACACTTAAGTGAGCAAACACTACCAAAAGTAAAAAAAAAAAATTAGCGTAAAGTACAGTCCCTTGATAATAGAGCAGACGACAATTTCTAATGCTAGTGGCAGAAAATGGATACAAAGACAAAGTGTATGTTAATTTCACAGCTTTGGAATGAGGGAAATCAAACATGTTCCAACATTTCTAAAACCTTGAACATTCCTGAGCGGACTGTCTACAGAGTTGTGAGTAAATTAAAAGCAGGTAATGGAATCGAGCGAAAAGAAGGTAGTGGGAGACCAAGAATTTTGGACACAAAGGACCATCGGCGTCTCGCCCAAATCATTCCGGCTGGGCCAATGAAGAGTGTAGAAAACATACGGCAGCGCGTGATCGAGTTGGGAAGCCTAGAGGTATCTAATGCTACTGTCTACCGGGAGCTACACAGGATGAATTACACAAAAAAGCGGGTAATTTCGTCACCATTGCTCACAGAGACTCACAAACAGATACGCTTGAACTGGTGCCACGAAAACAAAAATTTGTCATGGGACAATGTGATTTTTTTCAGATGAATGTTCTGTTTAGTCTTATCCTGCTCAAATAAATATTTGGACAAAAGACCCTGTAACGCCTGTGTACCAGCGACCGAAACATACCCAGAAATTCCATCTTTGGGGAGGGGTGTCATCAAGAGGTGCCACCCCACTGTGTGTTTTCACAGGAATTCTCACGAAAGAAAGGTACATCGACATACTAGAGGGACACCTTCTGCCATTTATGCAGGTCATGTACCCCGATGGGTGCACATTTCAACATGACAATGACCCAAAGCGTACAGCTCATACCACCAAAGCATGGCTGCAAGAGAAGAATGTGATAGTGCTGAAGTGGCCCAGCAACAGTCCCGACCTAAACCCAACTGAAAACGTTTGGGCACTACTCAAGAATCATTTAAAAAAGAGTGGACTCAGAGACGTTGAACAATTGAAGAAGGAAGCTTAAAAATACTGGGACAGTCTGACTCACAATTACCTACAAACACTTGTGGGAAGTATGCCTCGCCGCATCCAGGCTTGCCTTGCTGGAGAAGGCAACATTATATTGTACTGAAACCACTGTTAATAGATAGGGGAGATACCAATCTTCCTCTGGACATACAGTTTTTATTATTATTTGCTTCTATGAGTGTGCTGCGTTGCGAAAATATGACTGCCATTTTTTTTGCAAAGTACTGTATATATATATATCTCCACTCACATACACACACACATAAGATGATAGTTAGACGTACAGATGTGGGAAAACTATAGCAGTGATAATATAGATATTTTGGAACGAGCTGACCCGACACACTGATTAAGTTTAATTGTGAAGTTTAATGATCAAAATAAACTTCCATCACAACATATATAAATTACATCAAACATATACAAATAGTCATAAAGTCAAGGAATTGCTACAAGAATGATAGACCCACAGTATGATCCTTTCCCTCAATGAATAGCCCACAGTCCTGTTAGAAGAAAAGTGATAGCCTCCAAAGAGTCACTGATACATATGATTGGGTTTAATATTTTCCCTGTTAAAAAATATGAACAGACTTTGATAGTAGTATGGTCTATCCTAAGGAAAATATAGTTAGCAACAAATCTTGCATAAGGAAAGTTACACAGTGGGTGAAATTGGGTATACAAAAAAAAATCACTCATTCTTTCTTTCTCTCGGTTCATTCATCAGGGCCCTGTCGTGCATTTCTCACTTTCCTACTTTATAAATTGCTGTTGTTCACCGTCTGGCGCACATTATGACACAATCTGTTTTATCATTTGGTGAAGCGAATACCCAGCTCTGCAGATCTTGGTTTCATCCAATTTGTCCGGGGAGCGTTCTCTTCAGGCGATAATTTTATTCAGATTTTAAGTTAGTGTCACTTTATCAGTTCAGGTAAGAATTAGTGTAAGCGGGTTCACTGTGTCAGAATCACGAGGTTTCCACTACTTAGGGAAAAATATCAGGTTTGTAACTTTTGGTCAAAGGTAACCTTCTTGGTGTTGCGTGCAGTTTCTCGCTGTGTATAATATTCTGCTTTAGTGTAAATGTCTATTTTGTAGATATTAATCTTGATTCCTAACCTAAGGGATATCACCCAGGTTTTTTCTGGGAGGTGTATTTAACAGTGGTTGTCTGTCCACTGGTTTCAACTTACCGGTTTAAAATTTGAACCGAGGTCTGGGTGCATGTCCATATTTGGCTACAATGGCTAGCTTTTCTAAGAATGTTTGCAACTAGAGCTGAGGTCTTAATTCATGACCATATAAGGCTTCAATGGTTAGTCTTTACCTGGAATGTGTTGAAACTTTGCCCCTGAGTTTAGCTCAAGGAAGTGTAGTGTCTACGGCACATGCGCGTATGTCCAGGGGTTAAGCGAGACTTCCGATCTAGGGGTCGAGCAAAAAATGTCAGAGGGTTAAGACATGTTTCAACGTCTTTGTGTTTTCGGCTTCATGTCTGGGGAAATGGAAAACCTCTGTGGATGGACTTAGAAGTATTTGAAGATATTCCCAGATGATAGTGATATATTTCAAATGTCTAGGAGACGTGTGTGTGTGTTATTAGTGCATTCTGAAGGTCTATCAAGGTAAAAGGACATTTTGTTATTCTCCCTTCCTATCAGAGTCTCGTACCACATATATTTGTCAGCTCATTGACTTTTCCCAGGGTGGGAAAGAATCTAACAGTTTACGTGAGTTAAGCTCTTAATTTAGGCTGACTTTATTAGCTTAGGGCTTGTGTATGCCCAGGAATCATTGCATTTTGATGCATCCCGCTGTTTCAGCGGTAATATATTATGAACAAGGTCTGACCCACCTTGTTTGCCAGTCACAGAGGCTAGTTAAACTTATAGGCCTGCTACTTTAAGGCCTGTTGCATGCAAGCAACACAACTGATGAACTCATGTCAGGAAAGAGTTGGTTAACTCGTGTATCAACACCCACGAGCAATGCGGGGTATTTTTGCTGAGGCTTGTTTGGAAGGGAACTTAGATTGTGGTCAACAATCGTGCTTAGGCCCAGCTTACTGACTTGTGAAATATGATGCTATCCATGTACTATCGTCATGTCTACATGTTCCTGAATCTTGTTATATGATCATGTCCTGATGTCGTTGTCTTGTTATAGCGTACTACATTAAAGCTTGTGAAAAGTCAGTTGCTGTTTCAATATTCACTGACTTATACTTGTGATAGAGTGAGTGCTGAGCCAGCGTTTAGAACTGTACACCCATTTGCGTATGTCATCTCTACACTCTCACTCCATGTCAACACTGCACTTTGCCAGCGCTTCAACATAACTGAAACAGGTAGACCTACTTTCACTTGTACTGCTTTGCTTGGGTTGACCTGACCTCTACACTCACATACACAGTGCTGTACCCTTTGTAGTTGTCAACAAGTAAACAGTCATCTACTTTATGAAGGTATCTATGTGATGGCCAGGAAAATACCTTATCAATGTGGTGGAACCAGCTAGATGGGGCTATTGGCTCTATTTTCAACTGTCAGCTGCTTTTTAAAAGGTCAAGTCACTGCTGCTGTTTAGAAGGTCAACTACCGTTCCCATTGTCACTGTTGCAGTTCAGAAGTTCGAGTGCCGTTGTTATTGTCGCTGCTGTTGTTGTCAAGTCCAAGTTTCTGGAGCATTGTTGTTGTTAGAAGCAAGTACAGAAAGCTCTTTTCAGCGTTGGATCTTCGCGATCTTAGAATGCTGAACACTGTACCTCTTCATTGTTCGTAGACGATAGGAGTGCATCATAAGTTAAGTGGCATGTTTTTTGTTGTGATCTGTGCCATTATAGTGTGTAATTAAGCCTTCCCATTACACAACCTTTGTTTACATATTTCTTGTTGTGTTACATGTGGTTTATATGTCATTTCTATGTTTATTTTCAGCGGGTTTCAGGTTGGGTGGTGTCTGATATAAGAGATTCTACGTAGCAGAGGACCTATATCAGCGTTCTGTAGGGACTGCAAATTTCCCTTTGCGGAATTTGCTAGCGACATTTGTTGCTATTGTCATTTAGTTGTGACGAGCTGTACTTATCATTGTTTTTCTTATATTTTTTCTGTGCTTTAATTTTGTTTTTATTTGTTTGTATCTGTCCACCTCCTCTTTCTTTCGTTTAGTTTTTTACAACTTTATGTTTATACACTGTGACGTCATTGATTTGTGATAGTTTTTTGCAGTTATCATCACATACTTTGTGATATTTCTTTTAGTTTTGCATTATAATTTATTTGATTTCTGCAAACGTTATCGTATTGTCCTTGATGTTTGCTGTTTGTTTACATTAGTCATTGTTGTCATACACTGTTTCTATATATAGTTGATCATATTTAGTACACTTAGGATAAAATTGATTGATGGTGGTATTATTATAAATATGTTTATACAAGTTCTTTGCTAAAAGACTTGTTATCCACAAAGATTGAGACAAAGTGATATACATATGCAAGTTCTTTATAAAAAAGACTTGTGCCCACAGTGATTGGGATATAAAGGTATTATTTTCCACAGGTACTTAAGTGATTATTTGTTACATTATAAACAAGATAACCATACAAAGTCTTTGCCAAAGACTTGTCCCAACTGTGGTTGGTATATAAATGGTATTATTATTTCAGGAGGTAATAAAACATTTATTAGACACAATGTCTACATTGGATTACTTTATCCAACAGGGTATAACCCTGGGCAAATCTGGTGATAAATTGGAAGAGTTTGCCCTTGCTCAATATGACAAGGCGCAAAAAGCAGAAGAGAAAAGACAAAAGGCAGAAGAAAAAAGATTAGAAAGAGAAGCTGCAATGGAAGAGAAAAAAACTTCAGAAACAAAGAGAATTTGATGAGAAAAAACTTTAAGCTGAAATGGAAGAGAAAAAACTTCAGCAACAAAGAGAATTTGATGAGAAAAAACTTCAAGCTGAAATGGATGAGAAAAAATTTCAGATAGAAGCTGAGGAGAGAAAGGAAAAAGCAAGAATGGAACATGGAGAAAAACTCTTAGCTTTGGAGATAGAGAAAGCAAAAGTGATTAATATGGGTAGTTCTCAGGCAACTTCTGGTAAGACGAAGGAGAATTCTTATAAGATCAAATTACCTGCTTTCAATGCTGCAAAGGACGACATAACATTCTACCTCGATAGATTCCAACTGACATGCGAAACGCATAAGGTAGATAAAGAGCATTATGTCGGACAACTGTTAGAAATACTTACAGGTGAACCATTAAATATTATAATGTCAATAGAAGAACCTGATAAGACTAACAATGAAGTTGTTAGAGCAGCTTTATTGAAAAGATACCAACTTAAAGAAGACGATTATCGTCTTCGGTTTAAGACTATGTTACCAGAGAATGGTGTAGAGTTCTCAGACTTTATTACAAAGATACATCTTACTTTCTCACGGTGGATTGAGCTGTCTGGGACGGCTAAAACATATGAAGCACTGGTAGACTTATTACTTAGAGATAAAGTAATGTCATCAGTCAACGAGTCCTTTCTTGCCTTTATACATGAACGTAAACCTAAAGACATAAAAGATATGGAACAATATTGTTGCCAGTATGTAACTGCACACCCATAGCAAACCATAAGCAATTCTAAAGTTAAAGAAGGCTTGCCCATAGCTTCTGCTACACCATATGGTCTTAACTTAGGTAATAAATTTCAGGGTGGCCAATGCAACTTTGATTAAAAAAAGTAGGCGTAACTTTGAACAGGATCAGGGCGATCCATATGGTAATAGTTCTTTAAAGAACTGGAGGAGATCTAACAGTCCTCATTATTATGGATCAAACAACTATAGAAACTTTTGTAAGGGAAGTTATAATAAAAACTATCCTACTTATCCTAGGAGACAACAATATCAATATGAGAAATATTCTCATCAAAAAGATAATGACAATCATGATTGTAAAAATTGTGGTGCAAGCCAAAACAATAATAGCAATAGGTCAGATAACAATAGTTATAAAAGAAATAGCAGTCGTGGTAGAGGGCGACACAATAATAATAAATCATGTCGGCATGGTAACAGTGCTCAACAAGAGTCACAGGTTACTGGTAATGAACCTAAAGATAATAAAAATAATTCTAGTGCTATCACATGCTCTGCTTTTGACTTTGTTAGAGCATCTCAATGCCCCCAATGCACAACACTATTTGAACCTACTACTATTTCTACTTTGAGTTGTGGTCATCCTCTGCCCGCTCTACCTGCCGCAGCTGCGCATGACGGGAGAGGATCTCTTCTCTTAAATAAAGGGCTAGTGAATAATAGCCAAGTCTCAATCCTTTTCGATTCGGGATGCACTACTATCAGAGTTAGACAATCCCTTGTAGATCAATCATGTGCCACGGGAAAAGTAGTCAAATGTGTAACATTAGGTGATACTGTAGAAAAGTATCCTACTGCTATAATTCACATTGCTACTCCCTTTTTTACAGGAGATTTCCACGCGTGTCTTCTACCGAACCCTATTGCTGATCTTATAATCGGTTGTATCCACGGTGTTACAGAATGTACCCCACAGCAAATAGCTGCTTGGGATGATCAAAATATCCAATCTGCCAATGCAGTGGTCACAAGAGCACAAGCTCTGAATATGCCTCAATCTTCAACGAGTGAAGATAATAAAGTGCATACCCAAGATGATAACATGGTGATTTCACGTAACACTTTTATAAAAATGCAAGAAGATGATCCGTCTTTAAAAAAATTCTTCATTATGGCAAAAAAAGGTGATCCAAATCAAAACACAAATAGCAAATCCTGGATTACTATGAAGAATGGAGTACTTGTGCGCATGGTACAAGACTCAACTACGTCTATGCATTCACAAATTCTCGTGCCCAAGAATATGAGAGTCCAAATCTTGCAACATGCACATGACTCTCAGTGTGCTGGACATATGGGTTTTTCCCGCACTAGGTCTAGAATCCTTGTGGCTTTCTTTTGGCCATTTGTCAATAAGGATATAAAGATTTATTGTCATTCTTGCAAAGCATGTCAAGAGGTCAAATCGAGAGGCCCACGACATGCTGCACCTATACAAGTCTCTACTTCATGATCTTATAACCGCCGATAATATTGACAGTGATACTCAATCTTCTTATGAGTATGTCATTGCTCTCAGGCAAAAGATTATCGAAGCATGCAAACTAGCAACTTCCTCCTCCGAATTTGCTAAAGAGAAAGCAAGACAGTTTGCTAATATGAATAGATGCCTACGACAACTTTGTCCTGGCAATAAGGCATTTGTTTTGCTGCCTTGTAGGGAAAACAGACTTCTTATTGCATGGAAAGGTCCATATACTATAGTCTCAAGAATTTCCTAAGTCGACTATGTTGTCGATATTGATGGGAAGCATAAAAACTTCCATATAAACATGCTTACGGAATTTCATGAGCGACCAGACTATTTGCTGCCTATTTTCCATGCAGTGGACGATTCTCAAGTCCCTCATGGTCAGTACTCATCCCTGTCTGTTATACAGGATGAGGAAACTACTTTCTCTGATGTTAATCTTCCTCTTCCTATGATTCCACTGCATTCTATGGAATCATGGAAAAATGTTACTGTTTCTTCTAATTTATCTATGGAAGAACAGCGACAAGTCTTTTCTATGCTACAAACATTTCAGGATGTCCTTACTGACATTCCTGGACACACTGATGGCATTGAACATGACATAATACTTACTGACAATAACCCTATCAGGGTTAGACCTTACCCTATTCCTATTCACTTTCAGACACAGGTCGAGAAAGAATTGGATGAAATGATTCGTTTGAAAATTATTGAACCATCCACTTCAGCATACTCTTCGTCCATGGTTATTGTTCAGAAGAAAGATAAGAACATACGCATTTGCGTCGACTATCGCAAATTGAACCAAGTCACGAAGTTCGATGCTGAACCGATGCCTCTATTAGAAGAGCTACTTAATAGACTCTCTAATTCTAAATTCTTTACCAAACTCGACTTGTCTAAAGGTTATTGGCAAGTTCCGCTAACTGAACGAGCCAAACCTCTCAATGCTTTCTCAACACCTAGGGGTTTATTCCAATGGAATTTCATGCCTTTCGGTCTTATGAATGCCCCAGCTACTTTCGTACGCATGATGCATCGAATTCTATCATATCGTTCAGATGTCATTGCATACTTGGACGATATCCCTCTTCAGTGATTCTTGGGAAGATCACTATTTGGGTTTATACGAATTACTGTCTCCTGTCACATAGGTTTTATGATCATTATATTGCCTATATCTTCTTCTTTTTCTGTCACCCATATCCTCTATTTTTATTATCACTCTTTATCTTTTTCCTGTATTTTTCGCATCCATTCGTTTGCAAAAAATATTCATTTTTCCCATTCTCACTTTTGCTAGTTTCGTTTCTCATTTAGAAACGCATTTCATTGCTGATTAAACTGAGAACGCAGTTATGATGTAACGTGTCAGCCCTGTCCGAGACGCAGAGTGTTAGAATGCATTCCGTCAGACAGGGGAGCAGACAGCTGTCTACAGTTTCGGCTAAGTTTCTGGGCCTTAAGTGTGGAAATTCACTCTGTCAGACATGATGAGGAGACATTTGTCTGGTAGTTTGCATCTGACCTGTAATTTCCAAGGTAGATTCTCAGTGTCAGGTGATATGACACTCACGCTCCACGGCCAGAGTTGGCTAAGGTGCGAGAAAGCAGAGTGTCAGTTATGGTTCTCAGGATGAGTTTCTCAAGGTAGGTGCAAAAACTGCCCCTGCAGTGCAGACTGGTTGTCTACATTTGCATCTGACATGTAGCGCTTCGGTCGTTTCTTAGACAGAGGTGTCAGAGATGCAAAGTGGCAGTTTACGACAGCCTCTTCTAGTTACGTAAGTGGTACGACGGAAAGGGGAGAGTACTGCGTTTTGCAAAATTAAACGTTTACCTCTTTGTTTGGAAATAGATATTAACGAGAGTTTGAAACTTTCTTTTCATTCTCCAACTTGCAGTAGACAGAAACACTCGTGCTAGTGAATGAAGCTTGTATAGCGAAGTCATTAGTTTCTCGTCAAATTTTGCCGAGCTTCTAAATACCTATCTAGTGAATTATCCTAGTCGTTGTGGAACTGTAATTCTGTTTGGAGGTGAAATATCATATATTATATTCTAGTATTTTGGGAAGTGTTTAAAGTGTTAAATTGCTTATTTCATTTTGCTAGTTAGATTTGTGCATAGAGTTATATTTATAAGTCGGTTATATTCTCTAGCTGATGAGTTACAGTGGAAACCAGAAATTATATTTCTAGCTTAAACTCAGTCGGCTATTAAGGAATTTAATTTTACTGCTAAAATAATCAGATGAGAATAAACTTTCTGAACTAAATTATAAATGCTAGAAGCCTCATGAGTGTTGACGGAATACGCACATATTCCTAATTTATGAGGATAGATGATTTATTATATAACTTATTTCACGGGAAGTGTTAAACTATAAGACAAACTATAAGCTTGCAGTTTAAAGTATCAGTTATAGTATGTATAATTATTTGATATGTGTTCTTTTCATTTTTTTTATAGTGAAACTGTGGTACCCAAACTTTGCCAGCGTTTGAGTAAAGAGAGAACTCTGTGAAGAAAACAACAAACATTCTTACCTTAAAGATTTGATGTATAACTTTTGCACGAACTTTAAGATTTTAAAGAAGTAACGGGTCATCGAGCCTGATTTGATTCTTCCTGAGAACACTCTAGTCATTTTCCAGCCTTTTTGTGGCAAGTAACATATTTCAATCAGTAACTTTCCCGACACTGTTGACAAGTGGTGGTGTGACCAACTAAATCCCTATACTGAGAGAAGGTGCTGACCTGACATTCCTCATTCGTTTGTAATCTAAGATGTTGACACTATGCTCGCTATAAACGCTCATGCCTAAACAATTTTATGTGACTTAAACAGACGTCCAAAACAATAGTATTCCCAAGAGAACGGTCCCGGAAGTAGTGAATTCAATCCATCTTTTTGGACCTGGGGTTTTCTTGGCCAAGATTACCAGTGAAGATTCTGAATGGGCAAGTCCTAAAAATATTGTTTTTTTTTGGTTCCCAAAGTGGATACCAAAGCTGTGAGTATGTGAAAAATGCACGTGAGCTCAGTTGAATGAATAGAGTGAATGCAGGACTGAGCGATCCTTGTATGGTGGTAATTTGACACCCATTCATTTTTTTTCTGTCATAACATTTCTTTATGCAAGATATTTGCTAAAAATATATATATATTCCCTTAGTCTAGATCAGAGTATCCAGTCTGTTCATACCTTAAAGGGGAAGAAACTCTTAGACTCAATCATATGTATCTGTGACTCTTTGGGGATATCACTTTCTTCTAACGGGAGGGTGAGCTATACCTCGAGGGAAGGATCATACCAATGGGTCTATCATTTCTTGTAGCAATTCCTTGATTTTTGTATGACTATCTGTATATGTTTTGATGTAATTTCTATGAGTTGTGAAGAGATTTTAGATGATAATTAAAATTTCTCTTGAAATTAATCAGCGTGTTGGTCAGCTCGTTCTAGAATATTTATATAATCATTGTCATAGTTTTTCCCACGTCTGTACGTCTAAATGTCGTCTTATGTGAGTATGTAGGTGAGTGGATATATATATTTCATATATATGTGTGTTAGACTGTCTGACTACTCTAAATCTGTCGTAGAAGATAGGTGAGGGAGAGAGAAGATTTTCTCGCTCTCAGAGACAGCCTCTATCACAATTCTACCATCTCACTCGTGGAAATCTATTGCTATTACTACTTCACACTGTGACTATCACTCATTCCAATCTATTCAGAAGGGACCAACCCAAGTCTTAATTCTCCTATCAAAAATCTACGACAAATGGGGTCTCGTCTATTGGGATTTTGAACTTTGAATAGGATAGCGAGATGACAAATGTGGGCTCGTTTCCAGTTTTTGAACTTAGAATAGGAAGACGAGATGACAATATCAGCTCGTCGATAAGATTCTGTATTCTGATATAGAGTAAGAGTGTGATGTCTTGTGAGTTTGTATCTTTTTAAAATAACTATCCCCTAGACGTAACGATCTGTTTTATGGGCGTGCTGACCACACGGCTAATAATTGTTTTTCCACAGCATTATTGAGCATTATACATTTGGTTTACATGTTGATTTTGTCAGAATATATGTTAATTACTGATTTTGTAATACTAAACGCTAGTAAAGTTTTGTGAGTGTTTAACATTCACAGGGTTCTGAAGCAGGAAGGTGTTTGAACTAAGTTAAGGAGTGCGTTTTGGACTATTTGTCCAGATTAATTGCCTCCCTCACCCTAACTGTCTTCAGGGGTAAACTTGATAGTGGATTAAAAATTAAGGGATTTTTTTCTCCTTAAAATTTGCAATAATAATTTTGTTTTCCACTGTAGCAACTTATTTTTCAGTGAGTGATCTTAACTACCATTTATTTGGCGTAGTCGTCTGCATTAGGTGCTTTATTGCCAATTAATAGCAGCGATAGTTAGTTACTTTATTTTTGGAGGAGGTATCCCAGGTTATAAGTATATCATCTTTGTTTGGTATTTTCTCGCAAGTGGTAGGAACCAGCGTATCTTTTTCTTCTTGCTTTCTCGACTTAGTTTCAGCCACTGGCTTATTATGGCAGAAAGGGCGAAGCTTAGACAACTCCCCAGGGACGAGGTGAGAGAAGAAGATTTGGACGGAGATGAAGCGAAAGTTTTTGTCAGGGACGAACTGGAAAGATATGATGCGGAGAGGAAAGCAGCAGAAGCTAGAGAGCAGAGGAAGATGGATGAGGAAATGGAAATTTGCAGGATACAGCATGAGAAGGAGGGGGAGGAGATGGAGGAAAGAGAGAAGGAGAGACAGCATGAGGAAAGAGAGAAGGAGAAGGAGAGACAGCATGAGTTGGCTCTTAAAACTCTAGAATTCCAAAGTCGTGGCGCTGCCTCTACCTCCAGCAATGGAGAGTCTTCTCCTCATTCTTCCTTAACTGATCCTTCTAACACTCAATCTCTTCAACTCAACGCTATGTCTTTCACTCTTGAGTCTTTCCCTTGTCCCAATGAGAAGATTGACACGTATCTAGAAAAATTTGAGAAAATTGCAACTCTGTACGGTTTAGAGAGGTCGCGTTGGTGTATCTGCTTATGATGTTTATTCTAAACTGGAAAGTGGCCAACAAGAAAACTATGACTTGTTGAAGAAAGCGTTACTGGAGCGCTTTGAAATGAATGCTCGCAAGTTTTTGCAACTGTTTCGCAACAGCAGGAAAGAGAGCTCTGAAACAATTGAGCAGTTCGCGTCTCGTTTGAAGGGATACTTGACAAAGTGCCTTGAGCTTTCACAGCTCCCCTCTACCTATGAAGGTCTTGAGGAATTTGTTCTAACTGAACAAATAAAGAACACTTTGTCTACTGATACCCGGAGATTTCTAGCTGAGCAGGGGGCAGAAAAGCTTGAAGACATCTTAGTAAAGTCTGAGCGATATCACAATGCGCTGACTGAACTACCGGCCACAAAATGTAAACCGACAGAGGAGCATTTTCGAAAAAATAATCTAGACCAATCTTCTCATATTCCTCATGTTTCTAACAAAAATAACCACAGAGAAACTGGACCTCAAAACTCCCCTCCTGAAAAATCCAAGTTCTACAAAACCAAGTACCCCAGCAACCACAGTAAACAGTCTGATCAACCCGACCGCCCTTCATGGCAGTGCAGCCAGAAAGGACAAGGTGGCAAAGGGAGAACCCCTGAGCACGGGACATATGATCAGACCGAGCACACCGAGCCAAAACGCATCGGATGCTTATTAACAGTCTCGCAAGGTGGAATTATTGACAGTGATTCCCAACCTGTTGGGGATACACCCTCAACGCGAGGTACTGTTATTTTGAACGGTTCTCAAACTTCTTGCTTATTTGACACGGGGCTTTCTTATGATTGCACTGTTGCCAGAAACCTGGTTAAACCCGGTCAAGAGACAGGAGAGACCGTCCAACTTTGTGGCGTTTCTAAGAGTGATGCACCTATAGCGCTTCCCATCGCATTGGTGGAGATACACTCTGAGTTTGTCAGAGGCGTGATCAAAGCGGCTGTTATGGATGATCCCATCTACCCAGTCATACTTGGTGGCAGATACGTGTCTATTGGGAAACCGGAAGAGCCGATGGTGGCAGCAGTAACTACAAGAGGGCAAACCAAGAAGGAATGGGAGCCTGCGCCTAATTTGTTACCTATCGAACTTAAAGAAGCGCAATACAAGGACCCTACTTTGGCACCCTACTTTAGGAAACTGCCCATGGCTAAGGAACCCAGACAGCACAGGGATATTTTTTCTAAGGATGGCGTACTTTATCGCAGAACGGGCAAGCCTGACCAAGGTTACAACCAGCTCCTAGTATTGAAACAGTACAGAAGCCAAATCCTAGAAATGGGGCACTCTCTTCCGTTCAGCGGACATATGGGACAGAACGCCACAAACCAATGGATAACCACTCATTATTTGTGGCCAGGAGTAAATACTGATATTATCAGGTATGTCAAATCCTGTGCCCAGTGCCAACGTGTACCACCCAAGCAACGGACACCCCCAGTCTCATTGGGTGAAATGCCAAAAGTGGGAACACCATTCGAACGGGTTGTGATCGACATTTTAGGACCCTTAGAAAGGACTAAAAGAAGGAACAGGTTCATCCTCACCTTAGTCGACACATGCACTATGTGGGCAGAAGCTATACCGCTAACATGCGCAGATGCCAAGCAGTCGCAGAAGCCCTCGTGCAGATTTTCACTCGGTTGGGATTCCCTCAGCAAGTGTTGACTGATAACGGATCCCCATACCAAAACCTGTTGATGGATGAGATCGTTAAGATCTTGAGGGACCAGCACATCTACACTAAGCCTTACACTCTGGCCAGAAGTGGGCTCGTGGAACGTGTTAACGGAAACCTCAGCATGATGCTAAGTAAACTGGCACAAGTGAAACCTGAAGATTGGGATTGTTGCATTCCGGCAGCTTTATTTGGCTACAGAGAATCTCCTCATACTTCCACAGGATTTCTGCCAGCTACGCTTTTTTTCGGCAGACCCATTAAGGGCCCGCTCGAAGCCTTACTTTGGTCGCTGACAGACCAGAAGGCTGATGAGCAAGTAAATACGTATCAGATTTAAAGGATAGGTTGAAACTAGGATGGAACTGAAACAAACACATTCTGGCGATCACGTTGTTGATAGATGTAAGTTTGTCAAACAATGAAGACAAACAAAGGTCAACTCGACCTACGCAGTGGTGTGTAGACTTGGAGTGAGAATCTAAAAGGTTCGCGAATGATGGCAATGTTCTGTAGAGTTGACAAAATAACATTCTCACTCACACATGGCTGGAAGTCAGTGACGTGGACTACTGTATACGTTTTATCGTTTTATTGTGACACACACTCGGACAGCACAGGTACAGTTACTGTAAACAGGTTGGCACAAATCATCACACAGTTGATCAATGGTCTACAAAATTATATGGGCATTCATGTTGAATAAGAGTACAATGTAATGTCAATAGACCAGCACTCAGGGTTCCAGTGCATACATAATTCTCAAGCCTTACTGACAAATCACGTCAGTGAATACATAATGTTTAATAATGGTTCCTAGACCGAACCTCTTCTAGCGAAGATTCCTTTAGGCAAAGTTCAACCAAATATCTCTGGTAACAATGTTAAACCACAAGTAGTGGGCTCTCTTGTACAGCAGTAATCTCTTGATCATCACCTGATAATAAAGGGGGTCCCTTTTCTCTGATTGATGATCGACAAAAAAGAAGGATTCCAAAATGGCTTCTTCATCAATGAGCTGTCGCTCACCCAGGATGCAACCTATGAACGAAATCAAAGCGCTGATCGTTCAAAAATATCCTCATAGAGCTGTATATATTCTTACATCAATAATACTGGTTCCATCACATCAATTAGTGCTGCTAGGTATACATGTCATCGTCATCTGTTTAATAATCATCTGGACGTACGATAATACGACTGTCCATCTCTAATACGATGCCTTAGGAAAAGTTCAGAAGAAATGCGACTTTACCTTGTCATCGAAAAACACCCTAGCACATGCACCTGCCATTCCTTGGCAATAAGAATAAACACTGGGGAGAATCCTAATACAAGATAAGTCTAAAGAGACTATCTCGTTCCCCAATTAACACAGAGATTAATCTACGGACTTCAGTCCGATACACCATTCATCAGGACGACATGACACACCTTCGTCTTTTCGTCTCAGACAACGCATGCGCAGAAACCACAACCCTTCACCTCAGTGTTCAGTTTAAAGAATATAGTCCGACCTAGACATGAAAAGATATAAAGACCAAAGACTAAATCGCCTTGAATAGACAAGGAATAAACATAGACTCGGACCATAAACATTCCTGCATAAACCTAAGCAAGAACAATCTGTTTTCTGGCTCAACAAGGAACAGACCAACGAAATCTAGATTCCTACGCCAAATTCAATATTCATTCATAACCCTCCACTCCCAAAGGAGCATAGGCCTTCAACAAACACATGCCAAGTCCTCCTGTCACGTGCCATCATCTCAAGTTCCTTCCATGTTCTCCTCATCATTTTCACCTCTGTCTCCAACTCTCTTCTCCATGTACTTCTTGGTCTACCTCTGCCTCTCTTGCCCTGGGGGGTTCCAGAACAAGGACTGCCTTGTAATGCTATCAACAGGTTTCCTCAGTGTGTGTCCTATCCATCGCCATCGTCTTCTTCTCATCTCTTGCTCCACTGGCACTTGTCTAGTTCTTGTCATCAGTTCCACGTTGGTAACCTTGTCATACCATTTTAATCCCTCTATTCTACGCAAGCCCCCATTTATGAAAGTCTGTAGCTTTTTGGTTGTTGTCTTTGTTGTTCTCCATGTCTCCGAGCCATACAATAGGACTGACTTCACATTTGAGTTGAAGATTCTTATTTTCGTGTTGGATCCTATTTCTCTTGATCTCCATATATTTCCCAATGCAATGAAAGCTCCTCTTGCCTTTTGTATTCTTATTTTCATATCGCTGTCTGTCCCTCCAACTTTGTCTATATTACTGCCAAGATATGTGTATGATTCTACATCTTGTATTGGTGTTTCTTCAAGTGCAACCCTGTTATCATTACCTGCATTTATTCTCATTATTTTTGTCTTTTCCCTGTGTATTTTCAGACCCAATTGCTGTGACCTCTCATCGAGTGTTTTCAATTTGTCCTGCATCTGATTACGGTTATGGGACAGAAGAGCCAAGTCATCAGCAAAATCCAGATCATCCAACTGCTTAGTCAGAGTCCACTGGATTCCATTTCTGTTGTGTGTTGTCGATGATCTCATAACCCAATCTATTGCCAGCAAGAAAAGAAATGGAGACAAGAGGCATCCCTGTCGCACTCCTGTTCTTATCCCAAACGGTTAAATTCAATATACAGGAGAGATAACCCATTTAACAAAAGTATCAATTAAAACATGAGTGATATAGCTTAGACTAGGAAAGCATTTTGATTCTCAAAATAAATACTTTTTCTCAGACAAATAAATATTTTAATAACTACATACATTATGATCAGTAATCTGTTGGTAACAGACTACCGCAACCCCCGGGAAAAAAAATGAAATTTTTTTTTTTTCATCTGAGAGCAACATACAATAGGCTCACAATGCACGAATGATGCGCAGATGATAAATAACAGTCATTTATAAAGACAAATTAAGGTAAAGTCGAAGCATAGATCGACTTGTGAGAATATATCTCAACATCTCAGAGAAAGCATTTCTCTAAGTATAAATATTTCCAGGGAGGTGCCACCAACATATACTACAATCCTGGCAATTACACAATGTATACAATAATTCCATTCAATAATTTTATATTAAGTGCCATAAATTCATGATTAACAAGGAAGAATCATCAAAAGACCAGCGGTAAATATACATTGATGAACCGCTAAGTGTTTATACAATCACCATATCATATATTACAAATGTGTGCATATTTTGATATACAAAAGAACTGTTGTAAAGTTAGACACACTAAGAAGTCCAAGATTTAACAGGTGGAATCATGTGGGCATCTAGACAAAATGTCCGCCATCACATTTTCTGAGCCACGGATAGTCCGCACCGAAAAATGAAAAGGTTAAAGAGCAATGGCGTATCGAGTTGATCTCGAGCTTTTCAAGTTCTTACTTTGAATAGCTGTAAGAGCTTTCTGGTCAGTTTCCACTATGAAATGCGCACCAAGAAGGAATCTTTGAAGTTTGAGAATTGACCAAACCATCGCCAATAATTCACGGTCTAAAACCGAGTAATTCCTTTCTGCAGCATTAAGTTTTCAGGAGATATACATTACAGGATGCAGAGTATCTGAGTACTCTTGCATTAGTGCCGCTCCGATCCCAGTGTATGAAGCGTCACTACGAAGAACAAATGTCTTGTCTGTAGTAGGTAACATCAAGATAGGTGGAGTTGAAAACATCGTTTTGATCTTATCCAGCAAAGATTGGCATTCCTGAGACCAGCGAACTATATTAGGTGACCCTTTCTTTAGTAGTGTAGAAAGAGGTGCCATGATAGAGGATAGATTCGGAATGAATCGTCCATAAAATTGTATGAGACCTAAGAGACTTCGCACTTGCTTTTTAGTCTTAGGGATAGAGATGTTAAGTATCTTAGTGGTATTATGGTCCTCTGTCTTTAGGAAACCATGACCAACTTGGTGGCCCAGGAAAGAAATTTCGCTAAAACCAATGCAAGCTTTAGATGGTTTCGCTGTCAGGTTATGCTCGCGTAAAGTAGACAGCAATTCATATAACCCCGAATAGTGATCTTCCCAAGTATTGCTGAAAAGACAGATGTCGTCTAGATATGCAATGACATCTGACCGATAAGATAGGATTCGACGCATCATGCGTACAAATGTAGCTGGGGCGTTCATAAGGCCGAAAGGCATAAAATTCCATTGGAACAAACCCCTGGGTGTACAAAAAGCGGTAAGAGGTTTGGCGCGTTCGGATAACGGAACTTGCCAATATCCTTTAGACAAATCAAGTTTAGTGAAAACATGAGATTTGGAAAGCCTAGTAAGTAGTTCTTCTAGTAAAGGCATAGGTTCAGCATCGAACTTCGTAACTTGATTCAATTTGCGATAGTCAACGCAAATACATATGTTATTGTCTTTTTTTCGTACAATAACCATCGGCGAAGAATATGCAGAAGTAGATGGTTCAATTATTTTTAAATCTATCATCTCATCCAACTCCTTTTCAACCTATGCTTGAAAATGTATAGGGATAGGATAAGGTCTGACCCTAAAAGGATTATGGTCAGTTAGAATAATGTCATGTTCACTGACATGAGTTTGTCCAGGGATGTCAGTAAGGACATCCTGAAATGTTTGTAATATAGCCGAAACTTGTCGCTGTTCTCCTAGAGACAAATCAGGAGAGACAGTAACATTTTTTGATGATTCACTAGAATGTAGTGGGATCATTGGAAGCGGAAGATTAACATCCGAAAAACTTGTTTCCTCATCCTGTATTACGGACAGTGATGAGTAATGACCATGTTGGACTGGAGAATCGTCCGTTGCCTGGAAAATAGGCTGTAAATAATCCGGACGTTCATGGAATTCAGTAAGCATGTTGATGTGGAAGGTTTTATGCTTCCCGTCAATATCGACAATATAGTCAACATCTGAAATGTTTGATATTATATCGTACGGACCTTTCCAAGAAATAAGAAGTCTGTTTTCCCTACAAGGTAGCAAAACAAATGCTTTGTCACCAAGACAAAGTTGTCGTAAGGTTCTTTTCTTATTGGCAAATTGCCTTGCCTTCTGTTTAGCAAATTCAGAAGAAGAAGTTGCTAATTTGCATGCTTCGATAATCTTTTGTCTAAGCGCGATGACATATTCGTAAGAGGATTTTGTGTCATCGTCAATACTGTCAGCTGTTATGAGATCATGAAGCAAAGACATAGGCCGCGCGGTCGCGCGCCAAAGACAAGTTCAAAGGGAGAAAATCCTGTATGTTCATTGGGGACCTCTCTGTAAGCAAAGAGGGCCGCACGTAAAACCTTGTCCCAATCTTGAGGATGTTCGTCAGTTATTTTCCCTAGTAAGTTTTAGAGTGTTCTATTAAGGCGTTCGACCATCCCATTAGACATTGGGTGATAGATACTATTCAAAGATCTTTGTATCTGCAGAGTAGATATTACTTGAGACATGGTATCCGATATTAGTTGAGTGCCATGGTCTGATAATATTTCTCCGGGAAATCCCAGACGAGAAAATATAAGCCAAAGAGCATCTGCAATATCAGAAGTAGTAATGCTCTTCAGAGGGATAGCCTCTGGCCAACGTGTGCACATATCAACACATGTCAAGATGAACTGGTGTCCTCTGGCAGACTTGATCTTAAACGGACCAATAATGTCTATTGCCATTTTCTGAAACGGCCGAATAGGAATGTCTGCAGCCTGAATAGGCGCAGCATGACGAGGACCTTTGGATTTGACCTCTTGACATACTTTACAAGATTGACAATAAATCCGTATGTCCTTGTTTACAAATGGCCAAAAGAAAGCCGCAAGAACTCTTGAGTTTGTACTGGAAAAACCCATGTGTCCAGCACACTGAGAGTCGTGAGCGTGCTGCAAAATTCTAACTCTCATATTCTTGGGTACAAGAATATGAGAATGCATGGACTTAGCGGAGTCTTGTACCATACGTACAAGTACGCCATTCTTCATTGTAATCCAAGATTTACGATTTGTGTCTTTATTCTTATCACCTTTCGTTGCAAGAGTGAAGAATTTCTTTAGAGTGGGATCATCTTTTTGCTGTTCTATAAATGAGTCACGAGAGATTACCAAGGTATCATCTTGGTTATGCACTTCATTATCTTCAATAGATGAAGTTTGAGGCATATTAAGAGCTTGAGCTCTTGTGACTACTGCATTAGCAGTTTGCAAATTTTGATTTTCCCAAACGGAAATTTGTTGCGGAGTGCATTCTTTGACTCCGTGAATGCGACCATGATAAGATCAGCGATCGCATTCGGCAAAAGACATGCGTGAACATCTCCTGTAAAGAAAGGAGTAGCAATCATAATAATAGCAGTAGAGTATTTCTCTATGGTGCCGCCAAATGTTACACATTTGACTACTTTGCCTGTAGCACGAGAAGGATCTACGAGTGACTGCCTAACACCAATGGTGGTGCATCCAGAATAAAAAAGAACTGAGACTGGATTGTCATTTACTAAACCTTTGTGTAAGACAAGAGAACCTCTTCCATCATGCGCGATTGACGCAGGAAGAGCGGGAAGAGGATGCCCGCAAATTAAAGTGGAAACCGTAGTTGGTTCAAATAATGTTTTGCATTGGGGGCACTGAGTGCTCTCCCAAAATCAAAAGCGGCACATGCCATATTATTAGAGTCATCATTATCTTTATTCTGTTTATAGGCTTCATGGGACTCTTGCTGTGCAGAGTTTGCCTGGAAATGAGATTTATGTCTTTTGTATTGTGCTCTACCTCGATTATCATTGCCTCTGTAATTATTATTGTTACCTTTATTGTAACCCCTATTTGGGTTTGAGTCATAGTTCTCATGGTTACCATTATCATATTCATTATAATGAGTATCTCTGTAATTATGATCTTGTTGTCTCCATGACGGAAAACTTGGATAATTTCTATAATGACTTCCTTTGCGGAAATTTCTATAATTATGACCACCCCTGAATCGAGGGCTGTCGGCTCGTCTCCAGTTATTCGAAGAAGAACCCTGAAATGATTGGTTACCTTGGTTTTGATACCTATTATGGTTACCCTTTTTATCAAACCTGTTTTGTGGTCCTTGAACTTTGTGTGAATAGTTAGGATTGTATGGTGTTGCTGAAGCAACTGGCATACCCTTCTTAATCTTCTTCTTCTTCTTCTTTGATCCTTAGCCGCCGACCGTCAAAGCTGTCAGTGGCCATCACGCCTAGTGGCATCTTGTAGGGCAACAACAAATTGATTCCACTTTGCTCGGTCGGTGGCCATCCTTCGTACAGTGCCCCAACTCTGGTTCATTCCCTGCATCTCAGCCTCCACAGTCCTCCGCCAGGTTGTTTTTGGTCGGCCTCTCTTTCGTTTTCCTTCAGGGGTCCAAAGCATAGCTGTTCTTGTGATGGCATCAGGGTCTCTTCTGAGGACATGACCAACCCAGCTCCAGCGTCTGCCAGCTATGATGGTGTGCATGTCCTCTTGCTTGCTACGAGTAAGCAGATCTTGGTTAGTGATGGTATTCGGCCAAAAGATTCGGTGAATTTTTCTTAGGCATGTTGTGTGAAAGGAGGACAATTTTGACATTTCCTTCTCTGTAACTCTCCAACATTCCGCACCATAGAGAAGCACAGAAAGCACACAGCTCTGATATAATCTTAATTTTGTGCTTGTGCTGTATTGGGAGGACTTCCAGATGTTGTTTAGGCTAAAGAAGGCTGTTCTTGCCTTATTCATTCTGATGTTGATGTCTTTGCCTGCCCCGCCGTCTGGTGTTACTATGCTTCCTAGGTATGTGAAGGTTTCTTAATCTTAATGTTGCCAAAAGTCACGTCAGGATGTGCAGTGACATATTGGGAACATTATTCTTCCATTTCTTTTAGTGTTTTTGGTTTACGCTCATGTATAAATTCAAGGAATGGTTTATTCACACATGACATAATCTTATCTCTGAGCAACAAATCCATAAGTGCTTCATATGTTTTTTTCTGTTTTGGATAGCTCAATCCATCTTGTAAATGTAAGACGTGCCTTTGCAATGAATTCTGAGAATTCTACACCTGCCTCAGGCACCATTGTCTTAAACAATCTACGATAACCTTCTTCTGATAGTTGATATTTTTTTATCAAGGCTGCCCTAATAGCCCCATAATTATCTTTGTCAGCCTCTTCCACTAAACATAACCTAATCAGAGAATCACCTCTCAATTTCTCTGATAACTGATTAGCATATTGTGCTTTATCCACATTATGAGTTCGGCAAGCACGTTCAAATCTATCTAGCCAGAATGTTATGTCGCCACTGGACGGATTGAAAGCTGGTAGCTTGACCTTGTAAGTAGAAGTTTTATCACTACTACCAGATGACTGACTACCACCACTCACATTTGTCACTTTTAATTTCTCTATCTCAAGAGATAATAGTTTTTGTTCATGTTCCATCTTTGCTCTTCTTTCTTCAGCTTCTCTGTCTAGCTGCATTTGCATCTTTCTTTCTTCTGCTTCTAATCTTCTTTGTTCAGCCTCTCTGTCTAATCTTTTTTGCTCAGCCTCACTGTCTAATCTCTTTTGTTCAGCCTCTCTGTCTAATCTTTTTTGCTCAGCTTCAGCTTCTCTTTTTTTTCCATTTCCATCTGGAATCTCCTTTCATCCACCTGCATCTGCAGTTTTAGAGTCTCAGCATCTATTTTCTTTTGTTCAGTTTCTGCTTTCATCCTTTTTTCTTCAGACTTCAATGCCTTGGCATATTGAGAAGAAGCATACTCTTCTAATTCTTTACCCGACTTATCAAGGGATTTCCCTTGTGTAATGAAGTATTCTAATGTAGACATGATGTCTAACAATGATACTAATTACCTGAAATAATAATAATGCAATATATATTTCAAAGTAATACAGCCACAAGTTCTTAATAACTTGATTAATCAGTTACCTTTATCCCAATCCCTGTGGAAAACAAGCCTTTAGTAAGGTCTTGTATAATCAACTGTGTACTAATACCAATAACAATAAATCACCAGTTGATTCTTTATCACAAGTTCACTACCCAGCTAGTAGTGTATGATCAAATATGTTTTATATAGTATGACAACCAACAACATAAACAAAACAATTATAAAAGACAATACGAAAACATTCGCAGTAATCAAATAAATTAAATAGTGAACTGAAGAAAAAATATCACAGAACCTGTGATGATAACTGCGCAGTAATAGACACAACAAATGACGCCACAGTGTATAAATATAAATTGTGTATGAAAACTAAATGATAGGAAAGGTTAAACCTACAAATACAAATGAATCAAAACAAAACTGAAGAATGCGAAAAAATAACGAAAACAAAACTACACATGTCGTCACAACTAACAAAATATAACAACAGATGTTGCCAGCAAATTTTCAATTAAGAAAATTGCTCCCTACAGAACACTAATATAAGCCC
Source organism: Oreohelix idahoensis (assembly GCA_024509875.1). Classification (NCBI taxonomy): domain Eukaryota; kingdom Metazoa; phylum Mollusca; class Gastropoda; order Stylommatophora; family Oreohelicidae; genus Oreohelix; species Oreohelix idahoensis. Next base: position 58,703 of record JAMPIV010000946.1, read on the forward strand.
TATGTTACTTGGGAAATCTTATATTAGTCACCTCGCCAACCTCCCACAACATACACACTAATATGACATATAAACATGTAAACATAAATACATATAGCATAAATGTGTAACATAATGAAATGTGTTGCAGATAGAATGTGTTGCATAGAAGGCTCAGTTACACAGAATTATGGTACCGTTTCTATCAAAATTAACTACCACTTTAATCAATAATTGATTCTGGCCTTAAATGTTACAGTTTCTGAATAAACAAAATGAACTGTCACTTTAATAAATACTAAATTTTTTATTTAAATTATTACAATGTTCAACAATATGAGTATAAGAAGATCCAACGATGAAAGTAGGACTTCTCAGTTTACTGTAATACTTGCTAACACAATTAATTTGCTTGCGAACGTTCTGTGTAATGCTGTGATGTCCAACGAAAAAATGTCAACAAGCGCTGACCTAGTTACAGTCTACGATCGATAGGACAGGTCACGCTGACATCGACTGTAGAGTTGTACTACAAACTTGTACACTGTTGTTCATGCGTGTCGTATGTGGCCAATGGTAACGGTCTGGTAGTAGCTGACTTCTGTTTGATGTCCACTGCGCAGGTTTAACCCAGAAATCTGGCCAACCACTGAAACACACTGAAGATGCAGACTACTGTGGTCGTTTTCGTACCGTTTAATTTGACGCATATTCCGGCGGCACAGGTACAGTTACTGTAAACAGGTTGGCACAAATCATCACACAGTTGATCAATGGTCTACAAAATTATATGGGCATTCATGTTGAATAAGAGTACAATGTAATGTCAATAGACCAGCACTCAGGGTTCCAGTGCATACATAATTCTCAAGCCTTACTGACAAATCACGTCAGTGAATACATAATGTTTAATAATGGTTCCTAGACCGAACCTCTTCTAGCGAAGATTCCTTTAGGCAAAGTTCAACCAAATATCTCTGGTAACAATGTTAAACCACAAGTAGTGGGCTCTCTTGTACAGCAGTAATCTCTTGATCATCACCTGATAATAAAGGGGGTCCCTGTTCTCTGATTGATGATCGACAAAAAAGAAGGATTCCAAAATGGCTTCTTCATCAGTGAGCTGTCGCTCACCCAGGATGCAACCTATGAACGAAATCAAAGCGCTGATCGTTCAAAGATATCCTCATAGAGCTGCATATATTCTTACATCAATAATACTGGTTCCATCACATCAATTAGTGCTGCTAGGTATACATGTCATCGTCATCTGTTTAATAATCATCTGGACGTACGATAATACGACTGTCCATCTCTAATACGATGCCTTAGGAAAAGTTCAGAAGAAATGCGACTTTACCTTGTCATCGAAAAACACCCTAGCACATGCCATTCCTTGGCAATAAGAATAAACACTGGGGAGAATCCTAATACAAGATAAGTATAAAGAGACTATCTCGTTCCCCATTTAACACAGAGATAAATCTTCGGACTTCAGTCCGCCACACCATTCATCAGGACGACATGACACACCTTCCTCTTTTCGTCTCAGTCGACGCATGCGCAGAAACCACAACCTTTCACCTCAGTGTTCAGCTTAAAGAATATAGTCCGACCTAGACATGAAAAGATATAAAGACCAAAGACTAAATCGCCTTGAATAGACAAGGAATAAACATAGACTCGGACCATAAACATTCCTGCATAAACCTAAGCAAGAACAATCTGTTTCTGGCTCAACAAGGAACAGACCAACGAAATCTAGATTCATACGCTAAGTTCGATATACTGGAGAGATAACCCATATAACAAAAGTATCAATTAAAACATGAGTGATATAGCTTAGACTAGGAAAGCATTTTGATTCTCAAAATAAATACTTTTTCTCAGACAAATAAATATTATAATAACTACATACATTATGACCAGTAATCTGTTGGTAACAGGGACCTAGCAGCGACTAACTTTAAACGAGCATGCACAAAGCACGCTAACCGATACAGGAAAGTCACGAAAGAAAGAGAACTGGAAGCAGGAGAGAAAGTTTTGGTGTTACTCCCTACCGGAAACAACCAACTGAGGATCGGATGGCAAGAGTTTACCGTCCTGAAAAAGATTTCTAAGGCTAACTACCAGATCTCTATTCAAGGAAAGGAGAAGGTCTTCCATGTAAATCTGTTAAAGAAATTCTTGGAAAGACCGGTGCCAACCTCCGACCATCTCCTGACGATCGCCAAAACTGACGAAGATGACGTTAGTGGCAGGGAAATTTCACTGCAATCACACGAAATCTTTCAAAAATGTCAGAAGCGGCGACGCTCTTTCAAGCGCGCATGGGAGACATTCCAGAAGAAGGAAACTTGGGAGGAGATGTGAGTAGGAATTGGAGAGAGATGGAGGGGGAGATGAGAGGAAAGAAGACAGACACCCCGTAGCTACGGATATAGGAAATTGAATTCCATAACGTAGACATGGAGTGCTTCCATATCTTAAAGGGGGGACGTCCTGTCACATAGGTTTTATGATCATTATATTGCCTATATCTTCTTCTTTTTCTGTCACCCATATCCTCTATTTTTATTATCACTCTTTATCTTTTTCCTGTATTTTTCGCATCCATTCGTTTGCAAAAAATATTCATTTTTCCCATTCTCACTTTTGCTAGTTTCGTTTCTCATTTAGAAACGCATTTCATTGCTGATTAAACTGAGAACGCAGTTATGATGTAACGTGTCAGCCCTGTCCGAGACGCAGAGTGTTAGAATGCATTCCGTCAGACTGGGGAGCAGACAGCTGTCTACAGTTTCAGCTAAGTTTCTGGGCCTTAAGTGTGGAAATTCACTCTGTCAGACATGATGAGGAGACATTTGTCTGGTAGTTTGCATCTGACCTGTAATTTCCAAGGTAGATTCTCAGTGTCAGGTGATATGACACTCACGCTCCACGGCCAGAGTTGGCTAAGGTGCGAGAAAGCAGAGTGTCAGTTATGGTTCTCAGGATGAGTTTCTCGAGGTAGGTGCAAAAACTGCCCCTGCAGTGCAGACTGGTTGTCTACATTTGCATCTGACATGTAGCGCTTCGGTCGTTTCTTAGACAGAGGTGTCAGAGATGCAAAGTGGCAGTTTACGACAGCCTCTTCTAGTTACGTAAGTGGTACGACGGAAAGGGGAGAGTACTGCGTTTTGCAAAATTAAACGTTTACCTCTTTGTTTGGAAATAGATATTAACGAGAGTTTGAAACTTTCTTTTCATTCTCCAACTTGCAGTAGACAGAAACACTCGTGCTAGTGAATGAAAGCTTGTATAGCGAAGTCATTAGTTTCTCGTCAAATTTTTTGCCGAGCTTCTAAATACCTATCTAGTGAATTATCCTAGTCGTTGTGGAAACTGTAATTCTGTTTGGAGGTGAAATATCATATATTATATTCTAGTATTTTGGGAAGTGTTTAAAGTGTTAAATTGCTTATTTCATTTTGCTAGTTAGATTTGTGCATAGAGTTATATTTATAAGTCGGTTATATTCTCTAGCTGATGAGTTTTACAGTGGAAACCAGAAATTATAATTTCTAGCTTAAACTCAGTCGGCTATTAAGGAATTTAATTTTACTGCTAAAAATAATCAGATGAGAATAAACTTTCTGAACTAAATTATAAATGCTAGAAGCCTCATGAGTGTTGACGGAATACGCACATATTCCTATTTATGAAGAGGATAGATGATTTATTATATAACTTATTTCACGGGAAGTGTTAAACTATAAGACAAACTATAAGCTTGCAGTTTAAAGTATCAGTTATAGTATGTATAATTATTTGATATGTGTTCTTTTCATTTTTTTTATAGTGAAAACTGTGGTACCCAAAACTTTGACCAGCGTTTTGAGTAAAGAGAGAACTCTGTGAAGAAAACAACAAACATTCTTACCTTAAAGATTTGATGTATAACTTTTGCACGAACTTTAAGATTTTAAAGAAGTAACGGGTCATCGAGCCTGATTTGATTCTTCCTGAGAACACTCTAGTCATTTTCCAGCCTTTTTGTGGCAAGTAACATATTTCAATCAGTAACTTTCCCAACAATGTTGACAAGTGGTGGTGTGACCAACTAAATCCCTATACTGAGAGAAGGTGCCGACCTGACATTCCTCATTCGTTTGTAATCTAAGATGTTGTTACTATGCTCGCTATAAACACTCATGCCTAAACAATTTTATGTGACTTAAACAGACATCCAAAACAATAGTATTCCCAAGAGAATGGTCCCGGAAGTAGTGAATTCAATCCGTCTTTTTGGACCTGGGGTTTTCTTGGCCAAGATTACCAGTGAAGATTCTGGATGGGCAAGTCCTAAAAATATTGTTTTTTTTTTTCCCGAAGTGGATACCAAAGCTGTGAGTATGTGAAAAATGCACGTGAGCTCAGTTGAATGAATAGAGTGAATGCAGGACTGAGCGATCCTTGTATGGGGGTAATTCGACACCCATTCATTTTTTTTCTGTCATAACATTTCTTTATGCAAGATATTTGCTAAAAATATATATATATTCCCTTAGTCTAGATCAGAGTATCCAGTCTGTTCATACCTTAAAGGGGAAGAAACTCTTAGACTCAATCATATGTATCTGTGACTCTTTGGGGATATCACTTTCTTCTAACGGGAGGGTGAGCTATGCCTCGAGGGAAGGATCATACCAACGGGTCTATCATTTCTTGTAGCAATTCCTTGATTTTTTTATGACTATCTGTATATGTTTTGATGTAATTTCTATGTGTTGTGAAGAGATTTTAGATGATAATTAAAATTTCTCTTGAAATTAATCAGCGTGTTGGTCAGCTCGTTCTAGAATATTTATATAATCATTGTCATAGTTTTTCCCACGTCTGTATGTCTAAATGTCGTCTTATGTGAGTATGTAGGTGAGTGGATATATATATTTCATATATATGTGTGTTAGACTGTCTGACTACTCTAAATCTGTCGTAGAAGATGGGTGAGAGAGAGAGAAGATTTTCTCACTCTCAGAGACAGCCTCTATCACAATTCTACCATCTCACTCGTGGAAATCTATTGCTATTACTACTTCACACTGTGACTATCACTCATTCCAATCTATTCAGAAGGGACCAACCCAAGTCTTAATTCTCCTATCAAAAATCTACGACATCTACTTTACGCAAACATAATTTGACTGCAAAACCCTCTAAAGCCTATGTTGGGTTTAGTGAAATTTCTTTCCTTGGTCACCATGTTGGTAATGGTCTCTTGAAGACAGAGGACCATAACATTTCTAAGATACTAAACATTTCTATCCCTAAGACGAAAAAGCAAGTGCGCAGTCTCTTAGGTTTGATACAATTCTACGGAAGATTTATTCAAAATTTATCTTCTATTATGGCACCTCTTTCAACCCTAGTGAAGAAAGGGTCTCCTAATATGTTGCACTGGTCCCAAGAATGCCAGTCTTCATTTGACCAGATTAAAACTTTATTCTCATCTCCCCCTATCTTAAGGCTACCTACTACTGATAAGACTTTTGTTCTTCGTAGTGATGCCTCATCCACTGGAATCGAGGCGGCACTAATGCAGGAGTATTCGGAAACTCTGCATCCTGTGATGTATATCTCTAGGAAACTGAATGCGGCTGAAAGGAACTACTCAGTTCTAGACCGTGAATTGTTGGCTATGGTATGGTCTATTCTTAAGTTACAAAGATTCCTTCTTGGCGCGCATTTCATTGTGGAAACTGACCAAAAAGCTCTTACAGCTATTCAGAGTAAGAACTTGAAGAGCTTGAGATCTGCTCGATATGCCATTGCTCTTCAGCCCTTTCACTTTACGGTGCGAGCTATCAGTGATTCGGATAATGTGATGGCGGACATTCTGTCCAGATGCCCACATGATTCCACTTGACTATTGTGTCCTGGTTTTCCTGATTTACTTTGAAACTTATAACAATACTTTACTACATCTACATATCTGCACATCTATTCTCACTATTGGTGAATTCATAGTATTATACTGGGTGATTGCCTTTCTCTGTTTCCATCTTTGGTATAGCAGGGAAGGTTTAAGGCTCACAATATAATGGCCGTAATATCACTCGGCCACAGTATAGTTAAGAATGTATGTTTCATTATTGTATATTAGAAAATCTTATGGTTGTCAAATAGAACTGTATTGTTTGTATTCTCTTAGCGAGTCATTGATGTTCGCAGAGAAGCAGTACATTATGCCAACCGTGAAGTTTTGAGATGTGCTTACTTACACTTGGGATGTTACAGTAGATGTGCCCTCTCAGTCTAGGATCTGGAATTCATTGTTCATATACTTAGTAATATTATGTATAAGATTATGTAAAAAAATATTATTGTATATTACCATGAAGTAATCTTTATGTTGCTACTTGTTTGTATATCGAAAGCAGTATATTTAGATTATGACACCGCTATTCTTGATGATATTTTGATCTCTAGACTTGAGGATAAGTTACTTGATATCAGATAAGATTATATATGTAACTTTTGCTATATTATAATTATGCCAGCATTGTAATGTACGTTGGTGTGATAAACGAGCGCAAAGGCCTTATTGCTCTATCTTTTCCTACATCTTTCGTATTGTATTTTCTCCGACATTTGCTCTTTCATCTCATATGTGCGACCCACATTTGCTATTTCATCGTTGTGATTACTCGCGACCGGTATCTAGAGAACCACATTTGTTCTTTCATCGGGGGAAATAAAAGTCCTTTGATTGAGTCGCCATGCCTGACATTATCGTTTGAAGCCCATATTGCATCGTGATAAATCAGGTAAAAACACATATGGTCATCCTAATCAAACACATCTGGGCATGCTGTAATTTCTGTGACACCACATTGGACGCCCAGATTGGCCAGGGGAAAACGTCTCATGCTGTAATGGTGTTATCTTGGGTCGGCCGCGGTTCAGACAAGAGTTGATTTACCACATTGGACGCCCACCTTGGCCAGGTGAACAATAAACAATCAGAGGTCAAACAACACCCACGTTTGGACTGACAGGGGAAAAGAGCGATCCTGTGAATGAGTGACCAGAGGGGCCATTAATGATTGGTTGGTATGAGCTGTACAAGAAACCCATATTGGACTGGCAGAAATATAATCTACTGCGTAGCTTGTTCTGGGAAGCAGTCCAGTTTTTTACCTTGTGAGGAAGAGATTAATCCCAAAAACGCGTAGCCTAATACACGTGTTTATTCAGAGTGGATGATAATTCAGTTCTGTGATTAATTGTGTTCTTAAAGGATTTTGCGAAGGGAAAAGAAGGTTAGTAGATCTTATACTTATTAATACATTTTCTTATTTTTGTTTATTTTAACCTCACAGCTAAAATGTGCGAAAGATAAAGTTTCAAATAATTCTTGGCATAACTGATTAATAAAATCAGAAGATTTTCCTAGAAGATGATAGGATGATAGGAGGTAATTAATAGTTCATATTTCACCTTTATCATCATCACAGTCTCCCATGCGCACACACTCATGCACAAGATATTTAACATTAGAATTGAACTCAGAGAGAGAGAGAGATGAATAATGAGCAGTAGTTTAAATGAAAGTCAACCAGTGATGTTAAATGTGAAAACTTACGAAGACTTTTGTGTGTCTTCAGATCATCAGAAGTCTGAGTCTACACGCAACGTGTCTGACGTCTAACCAGAAATAAGTTATCAAAAACGGACATTTGGTTAGCAGAATTCGCCATAGGACATCTTTCATTCCTCAATTAAAAAGGAATATTGTCTCACCCACAAGTCATAAGGTGGACGCAGCATTTTTCGTCACCATATACTGCTTGCTCACAAGTTCAATACATCGTTATCACAAGTTCAATACAGAGTCATCATAAATTCAAATCACTCGAAAGATCATTATTATCTGAAGTCAAGCAAAAGAGCTCAAAAGAGGAATCGCATATTTATACCACGTGCAACACACTCTTAAGCGCATTTTATGAAGCAGACTCGAAAGTATATGAATCACGACTACATACGCAAGATTATGTGTCTACATATCACTAACATTTCGTGAAGATATCCAGTCTGACCAGTAACGTCGGGAGATTAGACAACAGACCTTTTGTTCATATGACAGCTATTAACTGTTGATCAACACTACAGAGATATACTCAAACAGTGAAGGAATATACATAGATATCTCATCAGCGTTCTCCGTACGACAACAGTATTCATCAGAACGTCCTCAGCTTAGAGATACCCCACTCGACATAACGTATAACAACTTGGGACATTTTATGCATACATGTGAATCCTCATATCTAGGAGAAGCATTTAGATACACATGGACTGTGTAGAGTACTCACCATTTGGTAACACGTATCATATCACATCATCATTTAACTTTACACCAGTTCATTCTTAATTAACTATTACTTAATTAACTGTAATTTTATTATATCATCTGTGTGTTTTGTGTGAATCGTCTTTCACCATCATCACGTTCTAACCATTACTAACCCTATATGTGTGGATATTTCATTAATAAACCCAACGATCGGTTGATCATTATCAAGAGTTTGTTAATGTATCACTCGTGCTGTCGGTGTTACATATTCACCTATAAGAACCTTTCTCTACTCAGATGAGGTTGAGGGCTTTTTCTTTACGGGATCTAAGGGCAGAAGCTAAGGTCGTGGGGAAACAGAACTCTTTCCATACTTAATTAGAAAACACTGTCTAGTGGAAAGCATTCGCATTTCTGTCTTCTTGTCCCTATCTCGAATAGGTCTTTATTCTTTCTTAACGAGCCAATTTCTAGAGACCTTATATCTATATCTCATAGACTATTCCTGGCAAAAACTACTGTAGTAGTTGCCCCAGTGACTCACCACACGACAGTTGGTGGCTCCTCCCTGGAATAGTATACTTAGAGAAATATTTTCTCTAATGAGATTTACTCTCACCAGATGCTCCATGCATCGACTTAGCCTCACATTAGGCATTATATTTATTTGTGATACTATTCATCGCGCATCATTCATGCGTTATGAGCCCGTTGTAGCTTGCTCTTGGATGTTCTTTAAAAAAAAAAAAAGGTTTCATTTTTTTTTTCCCGGAAGGTGCGGTAAACTGTTGCATGCAGTTTCTCGCTGTGTATAATATTCTGCTTTAGTGTAAATGTCTATTTTGTAGATATTAATCTTGATTCCTAACCTAAGGGATATCACCCAGGTTTTTTCTGGGAGGTGTATTTAACAGTGGTTGTCTGTCCACTGGTTTCAACTTACCGGTTTAAAATTTGAACCGAGGTCAGGGTGCATGTCCATATTTGGCTACAATGGCTAGCTTTTCTAAGAATGTTTGCAACTAGAGCTGAGGTCTTAATTCATGACCATATAAGGCTTCAATGGTCAGTCTTTACCTGGAATGTGTTGAAACATTGCCCCTGAGTTTTGCTTAAGGAAGTGTAGTGTCTACGGCGCATGCGCGTATGTCCAGGGGTTAAGCGAGACTTCCAATCTAGGGGTCGAGCAAAAAATGTCAGAGGGTTAAGACATGTTTCGACGTCTTTGTGTTTTCGGCTTCATGTCTGGGGAAATGGAAAACCTCTGTGGATGGACTTAGAAGTATTTGAAGATATTCCCCGATGATAGTGATATATTTCAAATGTCTAGGAGACGTGTGTGTGTGTTATTAGTGCATTCTGAAGGTCTATCAAGGTAAAAGGATATTTTGTTATTCTCCTTGCCTATCAGAGTCTCGTACCACATATATTTGTCAGCTCATTGACTTTTCCCAGGGTAGGAAAGAATCTAACAGTTTACGTGAGTTAAGCTCTTAATTTAGGCTGACTTTATTAGCTTAGGGCTTGTGTACGCCCAGGAATCATTGCATTTTGATGCATCCCGCTGTTTCAGCAGTAATATATTATGAACAAGGTCTGACCCACCTTGTTTGCCAGTCACAGAGGCTAGTTAAACTTATAGGCCTGCTACCTTAAGGCCTGTTGCATGCAAGCAACACAACTGATGAACTCATGTCAGGAAAGAGTTGGTTAACTCGTGTATCAACACCCGCGAGCAGTGCAGGGTATTTTTTCTGAGGCTTGTTTAAAAGGGAACTTAGATTGTGGTCAACAATCGTGCTTAGGCCCAGCTTACTGACTTGTGAAATATGATGCTATCCATGTACTATCGTCATGTCTACATGTTCCTGAATCTTGTTATATGATCATGTCCTGATGTCGTCGTCTTGTTATAGCGTACTACATTAAAGCTTGTGAAAAGTCAGTTGCTGTTTCAAACTTCACTGACTTATACTTGTGATAGAGTGAGTGCTGAGCCAATGTTTAGAACTGTACACCCATTCATGTATGTCATCTCTACACTCTCACTCCATGTCAACACTGCACTTTGCCAGCGCTTCAACATAACTGAAACAGGCTGACCTACTTTCACTTGTACTGCACTGCTTTGGTTGACCTGACCTCTACACTCACATACACAGTGCTGTACCCTTTGTAGTTGTCAACAAGTAAACTTTATGAAGGTATCTATGTGATGGCCAGAAAAATACCTTATCACTTGGTCACACCACAAGTTGATAAAATTTGCGGAACGTTACTGTTTGTAATAGTTTACTTGCCACCAGGGCTGAACTGTACTTAAGTTTTCTCAGGAAAAATAAAATCTGGCGCACAGGCCTGTTATGTAATTTCACCTTTAAAATTCTTGTAAAGATTTAACACCAAGGCTTTTTTAAGGAAAATGTTTTAGTTCTTCACAGATATTACTCATCAGTACTTAACGCTGGCAAAGTTTGGGTTAACCCCAGTATTCACTGAATAAAGGAAAAAACACATATAAAATAATTATACATTCTAGGTACTCGTTATAACTTACATTTTAAACTGCAAGCGTACAGCTTGACTTATCATTCAAAACTTCCCGTGAAATAAGTTATATTCATAAAATCAATCATCATGAAGTAGGAATACATACGTATCCCATCAATACTCATGAGGCATCTAGCATTTATAAGTTAGTTTTAAAATATTCTCGATGAGTATTTAGCAGTTAAATTAAATTCATTAAATGGCTGCATGAGTTTAAGCTTAAAATTTTAATTCTGCTTTCCACTGTAACTTGTTGACTTGAGAATATAACAGACTTATAAATTAAGCACTCTGCACAAATCTAACTAGTAAAATGAAATAAGCGATTTAACACTTAATCACCCACAAAATACTAGAGAATTATACGCTGATATATATATATATATATATATATATATATATATATATATATATATATATATATATATATATATGAAGTCTAGAAGCTCGGCAAATTGTCGAAACAAACTGAGAAACTTCACTATACAGCTTATTCTTTTCACGAGCAACCTGTCTACTGCGAATCTTGAGGACTGAATGAAAATAAAGTTTAAAACTTTCGTTAATATATTAAACGGACAAAGGATGTGCGTCATTTTCAAAACCCAAAATCTTCCCCTCTCTTAACACCTACATTACCTTAGACGCATGCCGTAACTGCCAACATGGCGTCTTTGACACCTACGTTAACAAACTGACCATGGAGCGTGAGTGTCATGGAAAAACCCAGACTATATGTCTCATTCCAGTGCGCTGCATGAGTGTCATATCACACTTCACTCCGAGAGACTAGCCTGAAGAAACGCTGTGACAGGTGAAAATTCAGACGATCTGTCTGCCATCCGGTCTGGCGAAAGCGAATATTCACAGTATATCGTCTGCTGCACCTACTGACATCTGATGCAATAGAATGCATTTTAACGCTCTCTCGTCTCATGCAGAGATTGACACGTTATGTCATAAATGCGTTTACCAGTATGAGAAAGAAAAACGGTAAGTGAGAATGGAAAAATAACATTTCTCGCAAACAAACGAATGCGAAAAATACAGAATACAAGAGCGATAATAAAGTATAGATATTACACAAATTAATGGAAGTGTATTGCATTTAAGAGCTCAAGAATGGCAAGTCTTCAATTTATATGCCTATGTGGATCGTCTTCCGGAAGGGTGTACCTAGGAGCTCCTGACAAAATTGCCCGAAGAACCTAACGAGATGTGCTTAATTGACGGTGATTTTAATGCTATATCTATGGAGTGGGGTAACTCCACAGAAAATAGACAGGGTGTTGCCTTAAGCTTAAACTTATTTTAAATTATAGACACACAAAAAGACTGGCATCTAAACCCGGGGATATTGATGGTGCCATATATCTAGCATTCATTTCTAACGCTACCGCCACTCAAGAAAGCGATCATGTGCCCCTTTTACACAACCCCGGTAAAATGAGACAGTAGAGACAGCTTGGCTGGAAAAGGAAAGAGTGGATAGACGATAGAGAAGGACAGTGATAAAGAGGTGAAAGATTTTTAAGGAGAAAAAAGCAAAGAGCCATCAAGCCACTAATTCTGCTGTAAAGATGGATGTATTACCTGTTAGTTTGTATCTTTTACATATTTTCAATTTTGGTATTGCTATTCCTGCTCCTAATTGTTCTTCTTCATGTTTTGACCATTCCTTATGTATATATAGTTAGGCTATTGTTTATATACCGTTCTATGTACTCTAGTGCTTTACTTTTTGTTGAGATTATGTCTTTAGATTTGCTTATGATCTTTGCTAAGTGGGAGTCAGTTTCTGGCGCTATTAGTTCCCATGGTGGGATCTTTGCTTTATACTGAGCACTACTGTTTATCATATTAAATAGGTTTGGGTAATGATCCTTTTCATCCATTGTTTTCCACCCTGACGGGTATCTATTATGGTCTACTGGAATGTGGCCTATTTTTTGCTGGGTGAGTTGGATCTTTTGCCACTTTTGCTCAGTAGCTGAATCTCAGCTCTTTTCTCTTTAGCTCCAGGGGTATAATGCCTAGCGCTACTTCTAATGCCTCTGTGTAGTTTGTATTTTTTTTGGGGGGGGGGGGGGGGGGGGGGGGGGGGGGGTAGGATGAGGGTAGCCGACTTGTTATAAACCTTCGGTGAGTTAGTGTCTGCCTACCCATGCATGCGAAGACTGGATTCGATAGACTGCGTGGAAGAAACCACCTATTGGTTCAACGGGCATGACAGCGATTACCAGCAACGCGCTGTGGAGCGTAAGGAGCACGGCGAGGCACATAGAAAGCCCTGGTCATCCACTGCACCTGACTTCATCTCCAGTCGTCTTGACTTGTCTTGCCACTGGATTCAGATGGACCCAGGCGAGAGAGTGAGGTCGACGAATTGCGCAACTCTTCCTCACTTTAATCCAAATCACTGTGCAAGTCACTCTTTCATCCATTCATCCATCCACTCATAACAAGTCCTGTGGCGATGGGCGAGCGGCGAAGCGGCAGGCGTGGGTACGCTGGCAGTCGTAGTCGCAGACCTACACACATTCGGCAGCCCCCTGAGTGTCTGAGCAGCCCTCTTTAGGAAAACACTGCTCACCTCCATGGCACGAGGAAGGGGCTAGAAAAGGTGCCCTAAACATTGCTTGCTCCACCATTACCTAACCAGCTTACCGCGGTTGGTGGGTACCCTACTTCAGCGGGCGACACATAAGAAAAAGGCAGGACAAATTTTCCCACCTCATTCTAGGCGCATGGAATGTGCGCACTCTCCTTGACAAAGACTTTAACGCAAACAGACCTGAGAGGCGAACTGCCCTGATTGGTAGAGAACTGGCCTGATAGAACATTGATATAGCAGCACTGAGTGAAACTCGACTTGCAGGCGAGGGCCAGCTTTGCGAAAAGGGTGCAGGTTATACATTCTATTGAAGCGGAAGAGGAACTGAAAAAAGACGAGAAGCAGGGGTTGGATTTGCTATCAAAACAGCACTTGTTGGCAAGTTAGCTGGGCCCCCAAAGGGAATAAATGACCGACTCATGACAGTCAAGATCCCCCTGCTTTATGGAAGAAAACATGCCACCATCATTAGCGCGTATGCACCAACTATGACAAACCAGGATGACGTCAAGGATAAGTTTTATGAAGAACTACATGCAGTCATTGCATCAGTTCCTAAAGCAGATAAAGCTCATAATTCTTGGTGACTTTAATGCAAGAGTAGGCTCAGATAACATCTCCTGGAATGGCACTATTGGAAAGTACAGCGTGGGTCGCTGTAACAGCAATGGACTTCTTCTCCTCCAGACTTGCGCAGAACATGACCTCCTTGTCACCAACACCATTTTTCGACTTCCTACCCGCAACAGGACCTCCTGGATGCACCCTCGCTCAAAGCATTGGCACTTAATTGACTATGTAATTGTTAGGAAAAAGGACAGGCAAGATGTCCGGGTGACCAAGTCTATGTGTGGTGCTGAATGCTGGACTGATCATCGCTTCATTGTGTCTAAACTTAAAATTCGTATCCAACCAGCCAGGCGCCCTCAGGGAAAGAAAACTCATAAAAGGCTGGATTCACCAAACTAAAGAAGACAAAAATCAAACAGTCATTTACTGAGACCATAGAACACCGTCTCAAATCTATCTCGTTAGACGGCCAAAGTGGGGAAACAAATTGGGCAGCCCTAAGTGAGCAGATCTACAACACTGCTACAGAGGTCCTGGGTCCCGCCATCAAGAAACAAAATGACTGGTTTGGTGAGATTTCAGATGATATAAAGCAGATGTTGGCTGAGAAACACCATCTCCATAAAGCATATTTAAATGATCCACAATCTACATCAAAGAAAGACGCTTTCAACAACATGCGTAGAATCGTCCAACATAAACTACGCCAGAGGCGGGATTCATGGCTGAGTAATAAAGCAGATGAGATCCAAGGCTTTGCTGACAGCCATGACTTGAAGAGTTTTTACCATGCACTCAAAGCGGTCTATGGTCCAACATCATCAGGATCATTTCCCCTCCTTAATGCAGATGGAAAAACACTAATTACAGACAAGGAAAAAATTCTCCAACGCTGGGTCGAACACTTTAATAATATTCTGAACCAGCCATCATCTATTAACGACGAAGCCATCATCCGCCTGCCCCAAATTCCTATAAATGAAGCACTGGATGATATACCAACTCTGGTGGAAACTAAAAAAGTGATTCGTCAACTTTCTAGTGGAAAGGCCCCCGGCTCCGATTCATTTCCTGTTGAGGTTTATAAAGATGGCGGTACAGTTCTGATAGAGAAACTTCACATGATCTTCCAGCAAATGTGGCAGAGTGAAACCATCCCACACGATCTCAAAGATGCGTCAATTATACATCTATATAAACGTAAAGGTAATCGCCAATACTGTAACAATCATCGTGGCATCTCTCTTTTATCAATCGCTGGGAAGATATTCGCCAGAATCCTTCTGAATCGCCTTACGGCTCATCTTGACAAAGGTCTTTTACCTGAAAGTCAGTGTGGATTCCGGAAAGAACGTGGAACCACCGATATGGTGTTCGCTGCAAGACAGCTACAAGAAAAATGCCAAGAACAGCACTGTGACCTGTACACAGCTTTCATCGACTTGACAAAGGCGTTCGACACGGTCAGTAGAGAGGGTCTATGGAAGATCATGGCAAAATACGGCTGCCCAAAGAAATTTATCTCAGTAGTGCAGCAACTGCATGATGGAATGCAGGCTAGAGTTCAGGAAAACGGTCAGCTGTCGGAGCCTTTCCCCGTCTCAAACGGAGTTAAACAAGGGTGTGTACTTGCACCGACTCTGTTCAGTATCATGTTTTCTGCTATGCTGACTGATGCTTTCAGAGACGGGGACACAGGAATCGACATCAGATATCGTATTGATGGAAAATTGTTTAACCTTAGAAGGCTTCAAGCAAAAACCAAGGTCAAATCACACACCATCAGAGATCTTCTGTTTGCTGACGATTGTGCCCTTATTGCTGGCTCAGAGGCTGATCTGCAGCACAGCGTGGATAGATTCTCCGAAGCCTGTGCCAATTTTGGGCTTACCATCAACACGGAGAAAACAGAAATCATGTACCAACCAGCTCCTGGCACAGTTTATACTGAACCAATCATCAAGGTAAATGGTGAGAAACTGAATGTTGTGAACAGATTCACATACCTTGGTAGCACACTTTCCCAGAACATCGTCATTGATGATGAGGTAAACACCAGGATCTCCAAAGCCAGCAGCACATTTAGCAGACTATACACCAACGTTTGGCATCGAAGTGGCATTAGTCTACAGACAAAGCTGAAGGTGTACAGAGCTGCGGTGCTTCCAGTGCTGCTTTATGCATGCGAAACATGGACTGTATACAGGCGCCACGTAAAGAAGCTAAACCACTTCCATACAGTCTTTCTCAGGAAGATAATGAACATCAAATGGCAAGACAAGATCCCGGATACCGCCGTTCTTGACAGAGCTGGTATCCCTAGCATCCATACTATTCTGATGCAGTCACAGATTTGCTGGGCAGGTCATGTAGTACGCATGCCAGACCATCGACTGCCAAAGATACTCTTTTATGGTGAGATGCAGAAGGGTAAACGCTCCCATGGTGGCCAAAAGAAGCGCTTCAAAGACACGTTAAAGACGTCATTGAAAACCTTTGACATAAACCCATACACATGGGAAGCTGCTGCGCAAAACCAAACTGCTTGGCGCACATCTCTTCGTAAAGGTGCAGCGGCATGCGAATCATCCAGAAGAGCAGCAGCGGAACAGTGGAGACAAGCTAGAAAAGACCGTGAAATAAAACCTTCACATGAAGTAAACATTCCCTGCCCACACTGTTCAAGATCTTTCAAGGCCTGCATCGGGCTCATCAGTCACGTTCGTACCCATAGAGTAATCTAACATATTCCTAATAATTGGAGGAACAGAGTGGACTTCATCACCCGTGATGGACGAACAACAGTTGTTTTTTTTCTTATTGCTCGGAGCGGCTGATGCATAGACAACACTGGCGTAGTCAAGTTTGCTCCTAATAAATGATTTTTAGTAGGTGATCATTGTCTTATTGCAGGCTCATCAACCACTTCCTTTATATATCTTAGCATGTTGATAAGTTCTCTACTGTTTTCTACTAATAAGTCTATGTGTTTGTTCCAGTTCAATCGCAGGAACAGTAAAGTGACTTATTTTAGGCACGCTTAATTCGCGTTACACCTTTCGCATGTGCGAAATCCCAATCTTGAATCTAAGTTAAGCGCACAGTGTTCTAATTCTTAGAGCGAATCATAGTATTTTTCAGTGCAGCTACATAATCTAGACATAATTATATTTATTTTAAATCATATTTGAATAGTTTTTGTATGGTCCGTTAGTGTCATTTTTTTCAATTTACAATCGGCAAGGACCATCAAGTTTATATCCAGCCCACGCACAGATTCGAGAACCAAAAAGGTAGAATCAATCCATTGTTTAAATCTCAGTAAGGAATATAGTTCCATATCCGTTCCTCAGAAATAAATTTTAAGCGAATGCTACAGGTATTAACGGTAAAAAATACAAAATATAGCAAAATGCTAGAGATTACAAAGTCCAAAACAGTTAACTTAAGGAAAAAGAAATCTTATGCTGATATCTTGAAAACCTACAATAAAAGACCAGAAATGAGAAGCCAGATAAGACCAGCAAAAAGAAACAAAATGAATTCAAAAGTCCAGCCAGAGGAAGACAACAAAAGTGAAAATAAGAATAGGTTAAACAAACAAAAATCACAAAATCAAGAACAAAATATAGAACAACAAAAGAAAATCGGTAACAAACATGATAATCTGACAGAAAACCAAAACAAGGTGCAGAATGAGCCTGCGGTCCCCAGGGTAAAAGTAACTCAGGTAGCAGGCACTCTGGTGAACTTTACTGCGCTACCGGATGATAAGGTGATAAGTATCATGGAGACGGTATTGAATAAACTGTCGATTGTCAAAATCAAGAAAGCTGTCACTGGTAGAATACTTAGCCAGAACAAAACAGAAAAAAAAAAAAACAACTGTTAAGAGAAATTCAGCTTAAACCAAAACTGGCAGATCTTCCACGTGGCTTTAAAATAGAAATTGACATACTCAGAGAAACTAGAAGATGTGTTGTAAAAAAGTATAGATACAAGTCTCAATGAAGTCAAAATACTGAACATGATAGCCAAGGTAAATTCAGGTACAAAAATAATAATAATACAAAAAACCCAGAAAAACAAAATAAATAACCCGGTAATGATAGTAATTATAGAGGGTAAAGAAATTCCTAAATATCTTAAGATCAATGACAAATTAAAACACACCGAGCTCGACATCCCCCCACCCCCCCCCCCTCCAACTCCGTTATTCAATGCTCAAAATGTCAATTTATTGGACATACAGTGTTGCTGTCATTTTTGACGGTAAAAAAACACCAACCTAATTTATGTTTGGTTTAATGTGATCAAAGAGAGATAAATGTTTATTATCTTTCTATGACAGGTTTGACTGGTGATTATCTTCCCCTGTCTTATGCTGTCCTGTCTCAAGCAATGTCTTATAGTTGACATGTCTTAAGTCTATTTATAGGACCATATACGAAGTATCTTTACCACCCGTTTGGGCGGAAACGCCTGGTCTGGGTTTGCCTCGATCTGGTCCATGGTCTTTGGGCATGTGCGGGTCTTGGCGCAAAAACCGAGAGACTGATTCAGAGAGAGCGTACCTGAGGCTTAGAACGGATGTACCGATCCGTAGATTTCTCTCTGCCAAGTTTTCGATAGGGATTGGAAATTCTGAGAATGACTGTTTGTCATTCTTCCGTCCCTGAGTGTTTCTTTATGCCAGTATTGGCTGTGTTGTGTTACCTTAGAGTGTAAAGATTCTATGAGAAGGTAACTGAAACATTATTCGATCTTTTCGTCTCGTTTATATCTTACAGGTACATTTATCGCTGATGGCGACATAGTGAGCGAGGCTCACGAGGAGTTAATATACTGTACCCCAGTATGGCTTCATATTTGAGAGACTAGGTCTAAGTTGACCTGTTATACACATAAGCCTAAAAATCAACTTTATGGACCCGCAATGCAGGCGGAATATGGTTTTGGCAGAAATATATTTATTCTCAGAAGTTTGTGTAAACTGAGAGTGACCTGATTATCGAGGCCCGCGACCTGCGGCCTGATTTCGTCGTCATTATATTTGTCCGTGTTTACGGCCAATTTTCTTCACCAGAATGAAGTATCTGGCATGTGAGGCCAGACTGACGTCTTTTGCTAGTTGTAGGACAATAGCATTAACTTTGTTAAATAACTGATATCGCTCGTACTACGCAATATATTTGCTAGGGCTTACCTGACGGGGCTCAGTCAGGGATTAGAGCTATTGCATGAACAGTAAATATTGGTCAAGACATTGTTGCATGTCTGGGATCTGTGATGCCTGAAGTTGACCTTTGTAACTACACATATTTTTTTTTTTTTAGTACGCCCGCTAATACTCGAGGCGAAATCTCAGGTTATTATTTTATGTCTAACGCCCATTGTATTTATACATCAAGCAGATTTCCCTACTTCACCTGAGGCAAATTCTACTTGTGGTTGTTCGGAGTTATTTTCTTGTCAGGAGGCCGCCAAGAGACACTATACGGCCTAGGTCATTGACTGTTATCAGCATGTTATCATATTATCACTTACGGTCACAAATCACCACCGTTTGCCACATTCCCGATTTCGGATACAAGTACTATTACAGCTGTGGTCGGCTGAATCTACAATGAAGCCCGCCAATCACTGTGTGCCGACGACACTATATAACCTCCAGGATCTCGCAACAACATGTGACTGTTTCGTTCACTGAGTTAATGTGAAGTCGTCCAAGAGCCTATACGGCCTTCGTGTTATCAGCACTGGTATCTTTACACTTACACGATCAACCACATTCTTAGACAAGTACTACACGTCTGAATCTACATGAATACTGACATCATGTGTGTCGTTACTATACCCTGGCGGCACCTCACGCTGTGACTTAAATCCTCGCTACAACTTGGTACTGTCCAGGACGACACGACACGCTTAAAGTACTGACATTCATAACACACCAAAACAGTACATCAGACTTTTACCCCAAACAACCTTTTACATCTGGTGGTCCAGATTCGTGGGTTTTTTGTCAACGACACGGATTTTCCTGCCCACATCAGGATTTATGCATCCGGAAGACAAGATTGACAGTTAGTTGTCAGCTACACAGGATAGTAGGAAATAGGTCAACGTCTGCTGACCGACGTATACATTTATGGATGGTACAGAATCGCTACATGGACCACAGCTGCTACAGGAGTGCTACGTGGACCACAGTTGCTGACGAAGTTGTTTAACACTGTGACAATCGTCGAAGGACATATGTATCAAAGTTCACGTAACAATTTTACGTGCAAGCTCGGATTGTAAACATAGAACAGTTCAACCTGTTGTTTACTACGACAGTCTACAAACATTCTCAACTGAAGTCGAATATGGTTTGATAGCTTCACTTTGGAGACTACTACACCTGTTGTCAAGTTACGGAGGACCTTCAACGGTGGAACGTCTACTAGTGTTTACAAGTGTACTGCAATGAACTGCATCTTTGCGGTTGTAGAGGATTACGCTTAAAGATAAGTGGCCTGTTTTACGTGTTAAACTGAGCCTTTATTTTGTGTGCAAATAAGCCTTCCTCGTTACGTTCATTATATGCATTCTATTGTTTACTTGTTCTTTGTTTACTTGTTGAGTTAGTGTGTATTTTTTTGCTGCGGGTTCAGGTTGGAGGGTCTTACAGTAAATATCCCACTCAACCGAGGGTTACTGTAAGCGTTCTTTAGAGATAGTGCATATTTCTCACAGTGGAAATTGCAAGCGACTTTTGTTGCTATTTATTTTTTTTCTTAGCTGTGACGAGATGCGTTAGTGTTGTTTTCGTTATTTTTTCTCCGTACTTTAGTTTTTGATTCGTTTTGTTTGTATTTGTCTGCCTTCTCTTTTCTATTGTTAATTTCTTTACACACATTTTTTATACACTGTGTTGTCATTGTATTATTGTGAATTTTTCGCAGTTATCATTGTAATTTTTTATAACATTTGATTTAGTTAAGCTTCATTTTCTTTTGACCTCTGCGAATGTTTTCGTTTGTTTAGATGCTTGTCTTTGTTTAGTTATCGTGATATTGTTGATATATACAGTCTTCATGTATACTTGATCATGAACTGTTATTATATGATGCAAATTATATACTGTATATACTGAGCTGATTACTGGTGACTTAATAAATAAGGTAATTGTACTAAGTCTTTATAAAAGACTCATCTCCCACTGAGATTGGGATAACTTGTGTTCCTATTTCAGATATATTGACAGCACATTTGTAGACAGGATGTCTACATTCGATTACTTCATCGCAGCAAGGGAAAGCCCTTGGGAAAACTGATGAGAAATTAGGAGGAATTTGCGCTTGCTCAATATGCCAAAGCACAAAAAGTCTGAAGAGAAAAGAGACAAAAAGCAGCTAAAACAGAAAGAATTGGACAGAGATCTGAGAATTTAAGATTACATGCAGCATGAAAGAGAATTTCAAGAAAAAATTTCAAAGAGAAGCTGAAGAGAAAAAATTTCAAGCTCAAGCTGCTGCTGAAGAAAGAAAACTTCAAGCTGCTGCTGAGGAAAGAAAACTTCAAGCTGCTGCTAAGAGAGAGAAAATTGCAAGCTGAAAAAGCATCAAAGCTGAACTTGAAGACAAAAAGCATCAAAGAGAACATGAAGAAAAACTCTTGGCTTTTGAGATAGAGAAATTAAAAGTGACGAATATGGGTAGTTCTCAAGCGACTTCTTCGAACACAAAAAGTCATGATTATAAGTTCAAACTTCCTCATTTTAATCCTACAAAAGATGACATAACGTTCTATCTAGATAGACTAGAACTTAATTGTGTAACATATAAAGTAGATAAGGCACAATATGTTAGACAACTGTTGAATTCACTTACAGGTGAACCATTAAGTATTATAATGGCAATAGAAGAACATGATAGGACTAACTATGAAGTTGTCAGAGCAGCCTTATTGAAAAGATATCAGCTTAAAGAAGATGATTACCGTCTTCGTTTTAAGACTATGTTACCAGAATCTGGTGTAGAGTTCTCAGACTTTATAGGAAAGATACGCCTTACTTTCACTAGATGGATAGAGTTGTCTAAGACTGAACATACTTATGAAGCACTTATGGACTTGTTGCTTAGAGACAAAGTAATGTCATCTGTTAATGAGTCTTTTCTTGCCTTTATACACGAACGTAAACCTAAGGACATAAAAGAAATGGAACAATATTGTTGCCAATATGTCACTGCTCATCCACAACAAACGATTAGCAATACTAAGATTAAAGAAGGTTTACCCGTGGCTTCTGCGACTCCATACAATTCTAATTTCGGAGGTAAAGTTAAGGGTACTCAGCGCAACTGCGATAAGAAAAGTAAGCGTAACTTTGGACAGGATCAAAGTGATTCATCCCAAAGAGGCTCGTCTTCTAGGAATTGGAGGCGATCTGATAGGCCTCATAATTATGGTTCCAACAAATTTGGTAACTTTCGAAGGGGAAGCCACAATAAAAACTATCCTCGCCATAATTCTTCAGGAAGACAGCAGTATCAGTCTGATAGATATTTTCATCAAGGTGTAAATCACAATCACAACTGTGAAAACTGCGGTTCAAACCAAAATAATAATAGCAATAGGGGTAATTACCATAATTCCAAAGGAAATAGTATTCGAGGTAGATGGCAGCACAATAATAATAGATCATGTCATCATACTAACTGTACTGAACAAGAGTCACAAGGAGTTAGTAATGAACAAAACATTAGTAAACCTAGCGCTAGTGCTAGTTCTTGTTCTGCCTTTGATTTTGGGAGAGCATCTCAATGCCCACAGTGCACCACTTTATTTGAACCTACTACTATATCCACCTTGAGTTGCGGTCATCCTCTGCCCACTCTTCCTGCCGCGGCGGAGCATGACGGGAGAGGATCTCTTATTCTACATAGGGGTCTAGGGAATAATGATCCAGTCTCAGTCCTCTTTGATTCTGGATGTACCACTACTGGGGTTAGACAATCTCTTGTAGATCCTTCCTGTGCCACTGGAATTGTGATCAAATGTGTAACATTTGGTGGCACAGTGGAAAAATATTCTACCGCTATCATCCGTATAGCTACTCCCTTCTTTACGGGAGAGGTCCAAGCGTGTCTGCTTCCGAATCCTATTGCGGATCTTATCGTCGGGCGTATACACGGCATTAAAGAGTGTACCCCGCAGCAGATTATTGCTTGGGAAGAACATAACTTAGAAGCTGCTAATGCAGTTATCACGAGAGCTCAGGCTCAGAATATGCCTCAGACTTCATCGACCGAAGGTGTTGAGGTACGTGATCAAGATGATCATGATGTGATTTCACGTGACTCTTTTATCAAAAGTCAACAGGAAGACATTTCGTTAAAAAAATTCTTCGTTCTGGCAAAAAAAGGTGACCCAAATAAGAACACAGATCACAAATCTTGGATCACTATGAAGAATGGCGTACTAGTGCGTATGGTACAACACTCAGACATGTCTATACATTCACAAATTCTTGTTCCGAAAGACATGAGAGTTAGAATACTGCAACATGCTCACGACTCCCAATGCGCTGGTCATATGGGATTTTCACGTACGAAGTCGAGAGTTCTTGCGGCTTTCTTTTGGCCATTCGTCAACAGAGACATACGTCTTTATTGTCGCTCGTGTAGAGTATGTCAAGAAGTAAAATCGAAAGGTCCTCGCCATGCAGCACCTATCCAGGCTGCGGACATTCCTATCCGTCCATTTCAGAAAATGGCGATAGATATCATTGGTCCTTTCAAAATAAAATCAGCCAGAGGACATCAATTTATTCTTACATGTGTTGACATGTGTACTCGATGGCCAGAGGCCATACCTCTGAAGAGCATTTCGACTGCCGATATTGCAGACGCTCTTTGGCTGATATTTTCGCGGTTGGGATTCCCTAGGGAAATCTTGTCAGACCATGGCACCCAACTGATATCTGAGACAATGTCGCAAGTGATGTCTACTCTTAATATCAAGAGATCACTGAGTAGTATTTATCATCCTATGTCTAATGGACTAGTCGAACGTCTCAATAGAACTCTCAAAAATTTACTTGGGAAAATAACTGAGGATCATCCTCAGGATTGGGACAGAGTCTTACCCGCTGCTCTCTTTGCTTATAGAGAGGTTCCTAATGAACATACCGGGTTTTCTCCTTTCGAGCTCGTCTTTGGCGCGCGTCCGCGCGGCCCAATGTCCTTGCTTCACGATCTAATAGCTGCCGATGATATTAGTGATGACACACAATCTTCTTATGAATATGTCATTGCTCTCAGGCAGAAAATCATTGAAGCTTGCAAATTAGCAACTTCCACATCTGAATTTGCTAAAGCAAAGGCAAGACAGTTCGCAAATAAAAATAGATGCCTACGTCAACTTTGTCCTGGAGACAAAGCATTTGTATTACTTCCTTCCAGGGAAAATAGACTTCTTATTGGTTGGAAAGGTCCTTTTGAGATTGTATCTAAAATTTCTGATGTCGACTATGTCGTCGATATTGACGGAAAGCATAAAACTTTTCACATAAATATGCTTACGGAATTTTATGAACGTCCAGAGTACTTACAACCTATCTTTCAAGCGACGGACGACGCTACAGTCGCTCGTGGCCATTACTCATCGCTGTCTGTCATACAGGATGAGGAATCTACTTTCTCTGACGTTAATCTTCCTCTTCCGATGATTCCACTTCATTCTACGGAATCATGGAAAGATGTTGCAATTTCACCTAAATTGTCAACTGAGGAACAGTCACAAATCTCTTCCATGTTACAAACATTTCAGGATGTTCTCACGGACATTCCTGGACACACTACAGTCATTGAACATGACATTGTATTGACTGACCATACTCCTATCAGGGTCAGACCTTATCCTATTCCTATCCACTTCCAAACTCAGGTCGAGAAAGAGTTGGATGAAATGATAAAGTTAGGAATAATTGAACCATCCAATTCGGCATACTCGTCGTCTATGGTTATTGTCCGAAAGAAAGACAATAACATACGCATTTGCGTCGATTACCGTAAACTAAATCAAGTAACGAAGTTCGATGCTGAACCTATGCCTCTGTTGGATGAGTTACTTACTAGACTTTCCAACTCTCGTTTCTTTACAAAGCTGGACTTGTCTAAAGGATACTGGCAAGTTCCTCTAACCGAACGAGCCAAACCTTTCACTGCTTTCTCCACACCTAGGGGTTTGTTCCAATGGAACTTTATGCCTTTTGGCCTTATGAATGCCCCAGCTACATTCGTACGCATGATGCGTCGAATACTGGCATATCGTTCTGATGTGATTGCATACTTGGACGATATCTGTCTTTTTAGCGATTCTTGGGAAGATCACTATCTGGGATTATATGAACTGTTGTCTACTCTACGTGAGCATAATTTGACAGCTAAACCCTCTAAAGGCTATGTTGGGTTTAGTGAGATTTCTTTTCTTGGTCATCGTGTTGGTCATGGTCTCTTGAAGACAGAAGACCACAACACTTCTAAGATACTGAACATCACTATTCCTAAGACTAAAAAAACAGATCCGTAGTCTCTTGGGCCTAATACAGTTCTACGGAAGATTCATTCCGAATCTTTCCTCTATTACGGCACCACTCTCAACCCTATTGAAGAAAGGGTCTCCTAATATGGTGCGTTGGTCCCAAGAATGCCAATCTTCATTGGATCAGATTAAGTCATTATTTTCGTCTCCTCCTATTTTAAGACTACCTACAGCCGATAGGACGTTTGTCCTTCGTAGTGACGCCTCAGCAATAGGGATCGGGGCGGCACTGATGCAAGAGTATTCTGAGACTCTGCATCCTGTAATGTATGTCTCGAGAAAACTGAATGCGGCAGAAAGGAATTATTCTGTTCTAGACCGAGAATTGCTAGCTATGGTCTGGGCAATTCTTAAACTCCAAAGATTCCTTCTCGGCGCGCATTTGTAGTAGAAACCGACCAAAAAGCTCTCACAGCTATGCAGAATAAGGATTTGAAGAGTTCGAGATCCACTCGATATGCTATTGCTCTTCAACCTTTTCATTTCACGGTACGAGCTATCCGTGGTTCGGATAATGTGATGGCAGACATATTGTCTCGATGCCCACATGAAGCTACTTAGCTCTTTTGTCTAGATCTACTGTTACATATCTAAAGTTATGATCTATTCTTACAATAACATGCTTCTATAACACTTGTTGTCACTTTGTTTAAACTTATGGTTATGTATTGATTACTTGCTTTCTCTGTTACCGTCTTCGGTAAAACAGAGGAAGGCTTTGTTTCATATGAAATAAAGGTCAAAAAAAATTAATGCGGCCACATTTATAGTTTAGATATATATTAAGTGACTATGGTACATTATAACATTCTAAGAATTGTACTATTTGTATTGTTCTCAGCAAACCGGTGTGATATCTTGGAATGCTGTAGAACTACGATGACTTCTATAGATGCCCTGATGTTCCTTGAGGATCTTGCTTACAAGACATCGCCGGAATAGAGCATCGTCTTGTTCTTCTGACGTCACCAGATATTAGTTCTATACACATGTATAATCATATGTTGGTAAAAATGCTTTAGAAATGTTGTTAATGATTGACCATTTGAATTTATGGTTATATACGCATTATACGTCTTGAGATTTCGATGTTGGTGTAATTTCTTAATGGAAATTGTCATTCACCATTTATACACATATTGATATGAATTTTTGTTGTAACATTACCTGCACTTTTGAGTTGGTTGGTAACACCTCCCTGGATATATTTACTTTGAGAAAATATTTTCTCCTATCTAGTGAGATTTTTTTTCTTCTCACCAGACGCTCTACTGTGCGTCGATTGGATCTGACATTATGATGTTATTTTTTTGGTGATCCTTTCATCGGCGCATTACTCATGCGTTATGAGCTTAATGCACCTGGCTCATAGATGTATTTCAAAAAAAAAAAATGTGCCATTTTTTTCCCGGGAGGTGTGGTAATATGTTGCTGTCATTTTTGACGGTGAAAAAAAAACACCAACCTAATTTATGTTTGGTTTAATGTGATCAAAGAGAGATAAATGTTTATTATCTTTCTGTGACAGGTTTGACTGGTGATTATCTTCCCCTGTCTTATGTTGTCCTGTCTCAGGCAATGTCTTATAGTTGACATGTCTTAAGTCTATTTATAGGACCATATACGGAGTATCTTTACCACCCGTTTGGGCGGAAACGCCTGGTCTGGGTTAGTCTCGATCTGGTCCATGCTCTTTGGGCATGTGCGGGTCTTGGCGCAAAAACCGAGAGACTGATTCAGAGAGAGTGTACCTGAGGCTTAGAACGGATGTACCGATCCGTAGATTTCTCTCTGCCAAGTTTTCGATAGGGATTGGAAATTCTGGGAATGACTGTTTGTCATTCTTCCGTCCCTGAGTGTTTCTTTATGCCAGTATTGGCTGTGTTGTGTTACCTTAGAGTGTAAGGATTCTATGAGAAGGTAACTGAAACATTATTCGATCTTTTCGTCTCGTTTAGATCTTACAGGTACATTTATCGCTGATGGCGACATAGTGAGCGAGGCTCACGAGGAGTTAATATACTGTACCCCAGTATGGCTTCATATTTGAAAGACTAGGTCTAAGTTGACCTGTTATACACATAAGCCTAAGAATCAACTTTATGGATCCGCAATGCAGGCGGAATATGGTTTTGGCAGAAATATATTTATTCTCAGAAGGTTGTGTAAACTGAGAGTGACCTGATTATCGAGGCCCGCGACCTGCGGCCTGATTTCGTCGTCATTATATTGGTCCGTGTTTACGGCCAATTTTCTTCACCAGAATGAAGTATCTGGCATGTGAGGCCAGACTGACGTCTTTTGCTAGTTGTAGGACAATAGCATTGACTTTGTTAAATAACTGATTTCGCCCGTACTAAGCAATATATTTGCTAGGGCTTACCTGACGGGGCTCAGTCAGGGATTAGAGCTATTGCATGAACAGTATATATTGGTCAAGACATTGTTGCATGTCTGGGATCTGTGATGCCTGAAGTTGACCTTTGTAACTACACATATAATGTCCAGGATCTTATACATTGACTGTTTCGTCCATCATCATCGTATTATCGTACGTCATGAATAAATATTGTAAACGTCAGCAGCATTCCCTACTTCACTGACTTCTACTTGTGGTTGTGTGAGTTAATGTGAAGTCGTCCAAGAGCCTATACGGCCTTCGTGTTATCAGCACTGTTATCTACACACTTACACGATCAACCACATTCTTAGACAAGTACTACACGTCTGAATCTACATGAATACTGACATCATGTGTGTCTTTTCTATACCCTGGCGGCACCTCACGCTAGTGACCTAAATCTTCGCTACAACTTGGTACTGTCCAGGACAACACGACACGCTCAAAGTACTAACATTTTACTACACACCGAAACAGTACGTTACATCTGACTTTTACATCTTAACAGCCTTTTACAGCCACTCATGCAAAATGGTCGACTTCAACCTCTGAAGCACGCTGTCTTTGAGAGTTTCAGCTTTAATCTTTTCCATCATCACATCTGGTATTTCAGGTATTCTTACAGGAGGATCCGTAAATTCTGCAGTCTTCGAGGAATGTGGCTCAGAGGTGTCTTAACGATGCTTGCCAAAGGTTTATGGTCGTTGATGACTGTAACTTTCCTTCCATAAGTGTACTGGTCAAAGCGTTCCAAACCATTTACAACAGCTAAGAGTTCCTTCTCAATTTGAGCCCAGCGTTGTTCTGTTTAAGTTAGAGCTCTTGAAGCAAACTCTATTGGATGACCATTTTGTAGGAGGACAGCCCCAAGTCCATAGCTGCTACTATCAACTTTAATACACAAAGATTCATCAGGATCATAGTATGCGAGTACTGGAGTAGAAGTAATCAGTTTCTTGACTCTCTTGAAGGCTTGTTAACATTCAGCAGACCAGATAAAGAGAGTATCCTTACGGGTAAGTTCTCTTATTGGATGAAGAACTTCTGAAAGATTGTTGAGAAACTTTGCTAGATACTGTATCATGCCACAAAATCTGCTAACCTCATGACAGTCCTTAGGAACGGGCATGTTTAGTACTGTCTCAACCTTTTTCTTGTCTGGTTCAACACCTCGAGCAGTAATAAGGTGACCCATGAAGGTAATTTCTTCTTTCTTTTCTTGAGCTTTAGCTTCATTCAGTTTAATGCCTTTCTCTTTACACCTATGTTTCAGTGCTTTAAGCTTCAGATCATGGTCCTTAATTGCTTGCTGTCTGTTTGATCCACAACCTGCAATAACTATGTCATCAGCAACATTGATGCAACCATGAAGACCTTCAAGAGCTTGTGCTAGATGCCTCTGGAAAATTTCATTGCTTACATTCAACCCAAATGGTAATCTAGACCATCTGAACCTACCAAAAGGTGTAATCATTGTTGTAAGTTTACTAGACTTCTCATCAAGTTTGATAGGCCAGAATGCTTCCTTGATATCCAGTTTTGTGAAAATCTTGGCATTTTTGAGTTCAGGCAATACATCATCCACAGTTGGTAATCTGTAATGCTCCCTCTGCAAAGCCTCATTCAGGGGTCTGGGATCAATGCATATTCTTAAAGAACCATCAGACTTTTCAACAACAGCCATTTGGTTAACCCATTCAGTCGGTTCTTCTACTGGTATTAATATACCTCTGTTCATTAGATTTTGAAGCTCTGATTTTACCTTGTTCTTAAGTGAAAATGGTATTTTTCTGCATGGCAGTGCCTTTGGACGAATATTAGGATCAATATGCAACACAGCTTCACCCAAGACACCTAGATGATTATTAGAGTTATGATCATTATTTGAACTGTCAGTAGCCACCTTAGCAATAAATTTCTTTGTGTTGACTGTCACAAACTGTAGATCCTGCAGTGTGTTGTTGCCCAGCAAACAAGTGAATCTATTTTTCACAACAGTAAACCTTATATTGTGTTTTGTCCCAGTCTTAGGATTCTCAGCAGTTAATAGAACTTCTCTGATAAGGGTGGATTCAGGCTGACTTCTCAATGATGATAAGGCCACACTGTCTGGCCACTATGGACGTAGCAAGTATAAGTCCAAGTACGTTGTAAATCTTTAGCTCTGTCAAATACCACCCCTATCGACACCAGGTATATTATAGTTGAAGTGTAGGGTGTCTTATCTGGTTTTTGTTGTTGCTGTGTGTATAGTAGTGAGGTAGTTCACAGAGTTACAGCACATGAAATATGACATGCGAAGTCATAAAAAGGGTAAACTGCTCTTGACGTTTCATCATTTATTTGACGCCACAAGGACAGTTACGTTACATAAGTCATAGACATCAATAGTTCAATGTATTCAGCATTCTAAAGTTTCTTCATGGATCTGCATACATAAGGTTCATCAAAATCCTGCAACAGTGTCAGCTGCATATCATCAATGTTCATTAAATAATAATCAATACTCCTTTCTGATGCTGGCAGATCAGATGTACAAAAATAAGTCTATTATTGTCCGCACGAGAATAGCAGCTCAGGAGTACAGGTCAAGCTGACGTTTATAGCATCCCTAAGTCTAACCCTCGACATAGGTGCAATCGCTGGCATAGCGAAAATCCTAGAACATAGAAATTGTTCTGTGGGACTAGGGCGACCCGTGTATATATATATGTCGGGTATAAAGATACCGGTGGTGAAATTTCCTAGTAAAAGAACCTCTCCATTCTGTAACACACATGCGAGCAGAGAACGGCAAAATGTCAAACAGCTAGGTAGATCACAGAGTTCAATAAAGGAGGGTATTACCTTTCTTCAGAATCAACACCACAAAACATACGCCTCCAGGCGGTTTTGAATCATGTAGGGAAAGCCTCGTTAGCTAACTAACACACAGGAGGACTATAGAATTCCCTATCAAAATCACAGACGCAGCATGGCGTCCTTTCTCTGCTCAGTCCATCTCGTCGAATCCCTGGGCGGAAGACGATTCTAACTATCTTAAAGTTTAGACATGCGCAGAACGCATACATCTGACTAACACTCACAACGAAACGATGAAGGAACCATTTCAACAAAGCTATGTTCAGAATCACGCCTTATATGGACAAGGGAATAAAACTCAACCCTAGTTTCAATCATTCCAAGAAATAGTTGACCGATACTACCGTATAAGGAGACATCTTTCGAAAAAATGAATCAGCGATTCAAGACACAAGATAACATAACCAACGAGTCAACCAACAAGAGAAGGTAACCCTCATAGAAAAATGTACCCATAGTATAAACAAGAGTTATCTGCCTTAGATCACAAAAAATTTAAAGTGTACAATTCATACAGATTAATTACACACAGTCTTCGAAAAATTATGTGCTTAACAGATTACCGCACCCCCCGGGAAAAAAAAATGAAACATTTTTTTTAAATCCAAGAGCCAAAAACAACAGGCTCGTAACGCACGTATAATGCGCGGATATAATGCCTAATATAAGGCTAGCTCGACGCATGGAGCGATAGCTGAGATCATATCTCAGATTCTTAGAGACAATTTTTCCCTAAGTGTACACGTATATTCCAGGGAGGTGCCACCAACATACGCCATATGATGGCAACATCATAATACATGCAAAATTATATTCATATAAATACAAATGTGTTATCATAGTATGAAGTGTAATGAACTACACATTTTAAACCACAATTACATTATACAATGCATTACTAATCAATACTAATAAATCAGATGTTCGTCGTAGACATGGATATAATCGTTCCAAAGTAGGTGAGAACTTGACATACTTCAAGGTTGACATAATGTCCATACTCTCGCAGACGTCAATGATGTGCTGCGAAAATATCAATAACGCAGATCTTTATGGTATATGCTAAAGTTCGTAATACAGTAATCAAAATACAATATATAAATTGTGGCCATGTGATCTTTTGGCCCATATGTGACAGTACGGACTGTTACGTCGGATTAACACTAAGGTGCTGCCACTTAATTATAGTTAGGGTAAGAATACTTAGCAAGATTAAACACTAAGTATTTGAGCGTGTCTAGTTAGTGTAATAACACTAGTCACAAATCCTATGAGTGATTTAATTAAAGTGTTCAGGAATGACGTCATCCAACTTGGGGTAGAATTGCTTAGAGCTAGGACGGAAGTGATGGTTTGAGAGAAGGGGGTTAAGTGAGTTGGTTTTAGGCACGAGACGTGCGAGGCAGTGATTTTGGGGTTTTGACCATCTTGTAAGTTCGATGGCTGTGTGTTATTTCTTGGGATGACTGGTTTGTATACCACAGAAGCACATGTATTTATGAACTATTATGAAGTTGTCAGAGTGTGCAGACACTTAATAAAGGTGTTCATTCATATTTAATCCAGCTTGAACTTATTTCCTGAACGTCAGTAGGAAGTGTCGTTTGTTTACATCAGGTAATTGAGAAAAGAATGTTACCATATTTTCTACGATCATGCAGCCTAAAACATAAACACAGTTACGAGTCTCCAAAAGAATCACCTGGGTTGAATTCCTATTCTGTAATCACCATCTCTGGCAGTCGCCAGTAAAACAACAAATGAGCATTGATAAAAGATTCCACCCCATTCTCACCCTGTCACACTAGACTTGATTTGTCACCGTGACCAAGCCCGGTCACATCTAACTTGATTTGGTGCCGTTCCCGTCCACTCCCCCGGCCACATAACTTGATTTGGTGCCGGTGACCAGCTCGTAACTGCCTTTTTACGATAGATTCAGCTACTTGATTTGATGCCCGTGACCAGCTCCTAACTGTTTTTTTATGATGGATTCACCCATTCAACAGCTAGAGCATCAAGTATTTTTGTTGCAAAAGAAAAACCATCTGCTTCAACAACAATTGTCACAGCAACAAACAGCTGCTGGAAGGGCACACTGGAATAGTCTCAATAAAAGACACTGTCGAATTACAGTGAGAAACGTTATCAATGAAATCAAACAAGGAAAGATATTTGAAATAAATAATGTTACAAGTGACAAACAAAGATGTTTGATAACGACAGAAAATGGACTAAGAGCATATATAAAGCCAGTAACACAGTGGAGAAAAACCTTTAACAGACGTTATCATTCCTGTTCCACCGCTGAGGTTCATATTCCTCCACCTGAGCTGTACTCACGTATCCTCTCCCGTGATGCTCGCTTGGCTGAGTTACCCTCCGTTACTCCAGGCCCCTCTCATGCTTCGCCTCTACATGATATTATTGTACCTCCTATTACTGCCACAGCTCCTGTCCATACCTCCCTTCCTCCCCCTGTTCACCTCTCTTCTGACCCCTCTTTTCCTCCCTCTGTTCACCTCCCTTCAGACCCCGCTTCTCCTCCCTCTGTTCATCTCTCTTCTGACCCCGCTTTTCCTCCTTATGGTTATTTTCCTCCGCCTCCCTCCGACCTTGATAAAGAACCTGAGTCTGACTTTTCAGATTTTGAATCTTCTCTTCCTCCTTATGGTTATTTTCCTCCGCCTCCCTCCGACCTTGATACAGAACATGAGTCTGACTCTTCAGATGTTGAATCTTCTCTTTCTCCTTATGGTTATTTTCCTCCGCCTCCCTCCGACCTTGATACAGAACATGAGACTGACTCTTCAGATGTTGAACCTTCTCTTTCTCCTTATGGTTATTTTCCTCCGCCTCCCTCCGACCTTGATACAGTACAAGAAAAGTACCAGCTTGACATAGAATCAGAATTCGATTCGTCAAGTGGGGAGGATAGAGTTATGGGCTCCGACGAAATTGGATACAGGTCGGATGAGCTCGAGCATATAACGGACGACGAAGGCCGTAGATTTTATTGGCCGAAAAAGGAGATTAGTGATCTTGACTCTTCCCCCGATTATTCTTCTTTTGATATTGGACCTGATGTTCCTCTTCCCTCAGCTCGTTTTCTCTTTAGACGTCGTCACCCAAAATTCATTTACGATTCTGTTCCCTTTCCTAAGCCCCTTCACCAGCGGGCCGCCCATGTACGAACCCGTTTTCGTCGCTCCCGTGGTTCTGTTCATTCTCCTTACCGTAGTCCCTCTCCTCCGCCTCTCCCTCCCCCTGTCACACCTCCGTCCCGTAGATTGCGTGTTCCCCTCCGTTATCCTCATACCAGTCCGCAGCCTCCACCCCGACCCTCCCGTTTTCGCCACTCCCGTAGTCCATGCCATTGTTCCTACATCCCAACCTACACAGTACGATCCTCGCCTGTTATTGTAAGCCATTAAAAGATTGGAAGCAATGAACATTTTTGCAAAGATGTTTACAAATTGAACTGCACTTACCTCCAGATGCCGTCTCCGGTCAGGTTGCCATTTCCTGCCCTGCTATTATTTTTAGCATGAAGTCGACCCTGCTTCTCGTGTCTTCCGATGCATGTCTCCTACACAATACCCTCCTGCTGAATTGCTTGATCCTGATGCTACCGTGAAGACCAATCGTTACGCATCCTTGAACATCTGGGTTACACACTTTACGCATTTCCAGTTCAGATAGGAAAGTCCAACAGCCGTTATTTATGGAGAGCTGTTACATTTTCGTCCGCAAGAAAGACATTGCTGAATCTACCGGTACATGAACATTTCCCTTACAACATCCTTTCGACCACTGCTGATGGAGATCCACCAACTCAGACGATCTCTGCAGTCCTGATATATTGTAGTTGATGTAGTTCCCTTTTACACGCGTTAGCGTCATTATGTCACATTATTTTTGTCTGATCTCATTTTTTTAACCATCTTTTGTACCCCTATGATTTTTTTTTTTTTGTGTTTTTCTTTTTGCCATGTTTCTGACGTAAAATTTTACCCAGATTTTTTTTTAAGGTTTACATCGTTCTTTTGTACCAAATAAAAGTGATTAACTAATGTACATCTTCACCCGCCACTAATGCTGGCATCATTCACGATTTATTATGATGATGACACCATATTGCATTATGATTGTTTGAATTTTCGGTTATTGTTACACCGACACTCATATATGTGATTTAACTATTTGCCCATTTATATATTCTATACCATTGTCCATTGATTACCATGTTTCCATTCCATTCATTGTTTCCGGTTATTGTTACACCGGCAAAGTCATTTTTTTTTAATGAGACTTACCCATTTTGCCCATACTTTGCCACCAAGTTTTGTGGTTTTATTTCCATTTCCTCCATTCATATGTTTTTTTTTCATCACCCACTTCAGTGAAGTGTAGGGTGACAGCCATTTTGGGCATCCGCTATATTTTATGTGCATCCGCCATATTTGTTTTGCCAATTTTTTTTTCCTTGCGACGTTAACTCGCTTGTCATGTTATTTTATGTTTTATGATTCGCACAAGTGTGAGAGATATTGATGACTATAAATCCATAAAGCGTTTTGTTAGTTCGTTAATGAATGTTAGTTACTGTTCTATTTTGGTCATATATTTTTTTTTTGGCCACTTATTAGTACTATTTGTAGTTACCATAACCTCCATAGTTTTTTCTTCCCATGTGTCTTTCGTTTATGTTATGTCCATCAGTCCCTACCCCTTCATGATCGATTTTTTAGTGTGAAATGTTAATGGTGTTATTTCATCCATTATTCCCATCTATTGTTTATTGTAGTCCTTCTGACATGATTTATGGTGGGATACATGAATCCCAATAATTTTTTTTAGAGTTAGTAATTTTTTTTCTAGGGAATAAAGTGTCTCCTACGGGATACACTTTAGTGGCCCCGGGCGTATGTGACAGTACGGACTGTTACGTCGGATTAACACTAAGGTGCTGCCACTTAATTATAGTTAGGGT
>JAMPIV010000947.1:0-118825 GCA_024509875.1 Oreohelix idahoensis
TACACTGATCGTTAACGCGCGCGTAAGGAGCGGGGAGGTTGCATACCTTCATCCGACCTGAAATCGCTGCGCTAGCGAAAAGCTGTCCGTATAAGTGTAAAAAAAGAAAGTCACCGTGTGCCTTTTAAATTTAATCAGGACTGACGGAGTGGATAAGAGATCGTCTTGTCCCCGTCCGTGTGCATATATGTAGCTATATTGGATAATAGCATTTTTCCATAATGTTTCTTTATTTTACGCAGACCTGATCACAAGAGCGTCCAGCGGTCTTTTGGTTCTTTTTCATCATTTATTGATGGGTTAATGTTGTCTTTTTCTTGGCTTGTGCGTCATCAATTTTTCATTTGTGAGCCAACGCTAAAGAAGAAACATTTTAACTTGTAAATTTAACTGGACTTATAAAACCCAGCATTATATTTTTTTCAATTTTATCAGCCCACTGGGGTTGTGCAGAAAAATAACATTACCTGACGACTGACAGTCGTATTCAAGTGTATCATCCAGAATTACGCTGTTTCAGAATCGACACTCACCACAGAGCCAGCCGATAGGATTATCATCATTTATCAATTGTAACAGTTTTAGCGACCAGATGTTTCCCAATACTGGAAGTATTTTCCTCTGTTTACTGTGAACCCAAGATCTCGGTTTCTACCCTAACTATTCGAAGTGACATTTGTCCATCCAGGAATAAACCACCAAATTAAGCGTCCACCTTATTAATCTTATTTATTAGAGGATGGACTGGGGCCAATTTGGGAAATACAACTGACATTTTGTATATTCAGGACCCATTGTAATTCCAAGGGATATCACCAAGATTAGGTAAGCGTGATTGAGTGGCCACTGTATGTCAGAGAGAGAGCGAATATTTTTCTTTCTTACCGGATCGTACTAACCTGGATTTTGCTTAAAATTGTTTACTTTACTGAGTAGCATTTAGTAGGAACTCTGTTTTTCTTTACTGTCTATTCTGTAACATAGTGCTAACCTTTGGTTTATTAACTTTTTGGGTTCTTTTCTCAATAAGGGAAGGGCACATTTATTCTGTTATTTCCTATGTATGTAAATCTGATTTTATTTGATATTTCTTTAGATATTTGGTATTGTCAAATTTAATGATAATAAACAACAAACAGAACTTAACTTTGTGTGTTGGTCAGACCCATACCCAATTAACCGTAGTTTTTCACGTTTGTGTGTCTTGTTGTCACATAGCTGTGTGTGTGTAGTTAAACTTATATTTATATATGAGGAGGGTAAGATTATCTTGTACTAAATTATAGTCGTATAGATAGGCTGGACTAGAGAAACTTACTCATTCCAGAGACATATCTTCTCCTTAAACTATTCCCCCGTGAAATCTATTTCTCACACCTTCTTCTCACGTACTCATCACCATCCACTCTACTCCATAAATAACTTCCAAACCTATCGGTACGACAATGTGGAATCGATCATCTGGGGCCAACGACACTCTTATTCCTTGGGGCCCGATCAATGTCCCTTTGCCTCTGCTCTCTGCATATATTTTATCGGTTATTTCATATCAGTTGCTGTGTTGCTTACTCAGATTCCACGCAGAGAATTTCTTGATTATGCATCTTTGCTTTCTGTAGACTTCCTTTGTCTCTAACTCTTGTTATTTATTGCTTTATGTTTCATCATTACTGAGTTCTGAAACATTTCCATCGTTTACGCTCGCCCGTACATATGTGTGTGTGTGCGAGTTGTGTATGTGTGAGTGCATATAACTTTGTGTGTGTGTTAATGAAACAAATATTCTTAATATCACAACAATAAATAAAGTGGAGAAAATAAAGAATATTCAAGCATGTTTTAAAATCGAGTTTAGCCTCATATTGGCGAGGCGCGTCCCATTCAACATTGACACAAATTTCGTAAGTTTCCTCGGAATTTCTTGAATTAGAAAAGTGAAAAATTGTGATTACAAAGAAACATGTTACAGAGTAATCTCCGATCTAAAATTGGATATATGTGATTATCTGTTGCCCGATCTAAGATTGTATATATGTGATTATCTATTGCAAACTAAAACTGAGTATAAATGATTAATTGCCCTTTTCCTTATTTATTGTCTCCTAACTGCAGCAAAGCATGAAAGTTCTGAACTTTAATAAAGTTCCATAGAACTAACTGAACAAGCCCGGCCAGTTCGTTCCAGGATCTTCTCGTGTATGTTTCATTCATTTCATTTTTTTTCGTCCAGTGTGGAGTACGCAGGCACTACTACAGCGTGCATCAAAGCTTTTGTGCTCTTGCATCAGTGACTTCTTTAGTACTTTGTGTTTCACATGAGAATTGAGGCAGAGGCAGCCTTAAGGTGGCTAACTGAAACTTCAGTAACAAAAGTTGTGTCAGATTCTCAGTCCATGCTTCGAAGTGTTCATAATGGTTGGCTAAGGCATGAATGGAAAACCTCCATAGAAGCTTCGAATCTGCAGGAGCTTAATGTGGATCTACTGTCCTGGTCATGCAGGGGTACGCGGTAATGATAGAGCTGACAGACTAGCATCAAGAGCACAAACATTGGGGACACTGGATATGGATAAGGGAGAGAAACTGAGAAAGACTAATGATCACCTGTTAGAGAATGACACTGCAATAGATGAATAATCAAGGTTAAGACTGTTGGAATTTGGCATCAAACGTCAGACTAGCAGTGATGGATATATGAGAGGTTGCATCCATCGTGTTTATAACAAACGAGCTATAGGAACAGTTAGCATTCACACTCTTCGACATATACTGAGTGTGACGAAACGGGGCGACCTCTATCGATCTTTGGTTCTCTCCGGCAGTATCGGTACATTTGTGGTACTGATTTCTATTAGGTGCTGTCAATTATCGCACTTTTCTTTCTTTCTTTCTTTTTTCTGCTAAGTAGCAGATCTCTGATTTTATCAAATCGTCCTGTAGGTGATAAATGTCATATTTGCAAGGAGTGCTACCCAGATTTGTGGTTATAGGCGCGGCCGACTAAAACTTACATCGGTCTACGCCAGGGGTCGGCAAACTACGGCACGCGTGCCAAGCGTGGCACGTGGAACGATTTTCAATGGCACGCTGAGTGAATTAAAATACTGTACAGTATATGATCTCATTTTAAAAAAAAATTAAATTTTTAATTAAATAGAAGCATATAATTCTTTTAAAGCTATACCTGTTTTTACTACCCTTCAAAACGAAAGTTTTTAGACATTAGAGGTAAGAATGTGCGATATGATGCAATCTAAAGGCCTGATCATACTATACTGCACGTAAGTCTTCGTTTTTACGGACCGTTTCCGAGAACAAACATTCTTCAACGAACTTCAAGGGGAGTCCGCTGGGAGGACAACATTAGACAATCTTTGAAGGACCGAGGACTGGAGTGGAACCAGGCCAGGAGGAAGACAGCCGATAGGTTAGTCTGGCGCTCTCTCTTCCAAACCTCTACACCTCACGGTAGAAAGGGAACGACTAAGTAAGTAAGTAAGTGGTTATACTTTGCGGCGCCCGCTAGTCTGGGGTCTACCAGCTACCCTGGTTTGCAGGATGAGATTCTTGAAAAGAATCGCAAGCAAATTTTGACGGGCAAGCGGAGACGTAATATCATAATTACGCAATAGTGTCTGGCTAGCGCCTGGACGAGCGTATTTATTTCGTTTTAGCTCGCAGTTTTTGACTCCCAGTGTGAGTTTTTAGCAACAGTGACTGGCCTCGACGAAGTTATATTTCCATCCTATCCTTCCCCTCTCTCCCGAGCACCACCACCTCTACAGTTCTCTCGGCTGTCGCATACTCATGTCCGTACAGTCCGTTGACCGCAGCACAAAAGTTGGTGTTGTTATTAAGTAATACGGTGCCGTTAAAATGACTCAAAAAAGACAAAAAACTTGATATACGCTCGTTTCAAGACTTTTGGACAAACGAATATGGATTCATACAACAAAAGGATCGTGCTGTTTGTGCTTTATGTTATGAAAGAGTCGTGTGCCGTACGTCAAGTGTACAAAGACACTATCAAACCAAACATCAGACCATGTTTAAAAAAAACTCTGAGGAGAAAAGTGAAACCATAAAAATGGCTGTTTCTGGCTACAAAAAACAAAGTAGTATTTTTAGTCAAGTAATTGGAACCAAAAATAAAGCTACCGAATATAGTTACAAAATTGCACAGTGTGTGGCTTCGAAGGGCAAACCTTTCACAGATGGAGAATACATCAAGGAAACTTTTTTGAGCAGTGCTGAAATTTTGTTTAGTGATTTACCAAATAAAGAAACAACACTGTCTCGGATTCGAGAAATACCGGCTTCTGGGAGATCAATCGAGAGGCGCATTACTGATATGGCTGAAAATGTAACGGTAAAACAAACAACCGGGTTACAACAAGCTGTTGTATTTAGTGTCGCTCTTGACGAAAGTGTCGATGTGAATGACGTGGCATGCCTAGCTATAGTTGCGCGATATTGTGACAACGACCGTATTTATGAAGAACTGTGCTGCTTGATACCTTTTGATGGTACAGCCAAGGGAGAGGACATTATAACTGCATTTGTAAGCTATTTCGAAAATCAGAACATTAACATGAATAAAATATTCTGTGTTACTACTGATGCCGCCCCTGCATTTATCGGAAAGAACAAAGGATTTGTTAAACTTTTTGAGGATCGTATTGGATGTCAAGTATTGAGCTTCCATTGCATTATACACCAGGAGAGTTTGTGTGCGAAGATTTCGTCACTATCCTTGAACTCTGTAATGGAAACTGTTGTCAAGATAGTTAACTTCATAGTTTCTCGACCTTCATTGACCCTCATGCAATTCAAGTCTCTTCTACAAGAAATGGAGAGCGCATATGCGGACCTCCCGCTGTACAGCAATGTTCGTTAGCTTAGTCGACGTAATGTTTTGAACACATTTGTATCATGTCTAGAAGCAATCAAAGGTGTTTCTTGATGAAAAGGAACAACATTTCCCGGAATTGAATGACGAGGACTGGCTGTGCAAGCTGATGTTTCTGGCTGACATAACTACAAATCTGAATGAATTAAACGTGCGTTTACAAGGGTAGGGTCAAACAGTACTTGATCTTTTTGAGCACTGGAAAGGATTTGCGGCAAAATTAGACATATTTTCAGAGATATTACCACTAACACATACAAGTACTTTCCAAACGTAAAAGCGCATTCAAATCGATTTACTGTCAACAGAGATGAGCTTCAGAAGTACGTTGAAGAGCTCAAAGGAGAGTTTGCTAAACGAGTTCAAGACTTCAAAATTCACGGG
The DNA here is from genome assembly GCA_024509875.1 of Oreohelix idahoensis. Lineage (NCBI taxonomy): Eukaryota > Metazoa > Mollusca > Gastropoda > Stylommatophora > Oreohelicidae > Oreohelix > Oreohelix idahoensis. The sequence goes on from JAMPIV010000947.1 coordinate 5,294, forward strand.
CCCATGTTTTCTTACCTCATCATGCCCGACTTAATTGATCATACTAACATCCATTTAACCTATCTCTTTTCGAGTGGACGAATGTTGACAATTTTGAAATGCAACACATCGAATTCAAGGCATAAGAGCAATGGACGATAACATGTCTAGAATTGCTAAAAATTCTTGAAGGAAGCTGCTTGGAAAAGTCAGCTGCCATCCTCAACTGCTGGACATCCCTGCCTGAAGCGTTCACCTGTTTGAAGAAAGTTGCATTCGCTCTACTTTCGGCATTTGGGTCAACTTATACATGTGAACAAATTTTCTCACACATGAAAGCTGTTTTAAGTCCACAGAGAAGTCACCTAACACTTGTGCATTCAGAAGCCTGTGTGAAGCTGAAATTGACAAAATACACACCTGATATTGAACAATTAACCAAGGAGAAGCAAGGACACGGGTCCCAATAATTGATTAATGACTCAGATCAATAATAATCAATGATTACTCATATTAAAATTTTAATAACGTGTTTTATGTTTGGTTTATTTAATTGTTTTGCTCTTCATACTATTGGCCTTTCTGTCTTAACAAAATATACATACAACAATTTTATTATAAAATGTCAAACTAATGTGTTCAGAACTTAAATTTTGCAAAACATAATATTTGTATTGATATTTGTTCCTATTTATATTAAAATATTGAATAATCTACAAAGAATAGAATAGTTATTTAATGTATCGGAAACATGTTAATACGAGATCCTTTTTTTAATTGTTTCAATAATTGTTGTATATAAAAATATGGTGGTCTTGGGTTGGCACGCTGAGTGACTTTGCAACATTACTTCGGCACGACACTACTAAAAGTTTGCCGACCCCTGGTCTACGCTATCGGCTTAATTCACCGATAAGACCCGGAGTTTGCGCACTCATACGACAGATAACGAGATTACTGTCTGTGTGTCACATGTGGGCAGACAAATGGGATGTAACTGCTTCCGGTCCTTGGTTAAAAAGTAATAATGGATTATTACATTTTAGACAATATGAGTCTACAAATGTGTGTGTGAGAGTGTATACAAGGCATCAGATGTCCATATATGGTAATACGTGACCTTTGCAGGCACGCAACGTATTTCACGTCGGACTATTTTGAAATATCACAGCCTATACTGCATGATTTGAAATGATTGGATCTTTCTGATTAGATTCATAACATCACTGGAGGGAATATAGGCTGACAACTTCACAGTTTTATTTCTCTGTGATTTGCACGCTCGCCAAGACATCATCAGACCATCGCCAGAGGAAGAACTATATTCATAATTCCTAATTGTTATCCGGGCCTTTTATTGGAGAACCAGATAAGACTTATAAAGCACAGGAAATCTCTTTCAAATTTTAATAAGGAACAAAAGGGACTAGGAAATTGAAGAAACACGGAGTCAGAAGGGGCAATCTATGTTAAAATTAAAAGAAATCCCAGACACGTGTAGTAAGAGAAGATTCGTCTCTTTTATTCATCTGTGCGACAAATCTGTAGCCAGGATTGGCGTAAGTTGGATTTACATTTCATATTTTATTATTAACATGTGAACTAACATATATATGTATATATTACCATGTGAATTTTATTGTGTGAAACTCGCTATTGGATGTCAAAGTCATTTGAGGCTGGCAACCTCAGCGTATAGAATGATGATTCATGAACCACCACTGCACGGGCTGGTGATTGCTTTATTGATAGTTTCGTAAAGAGAACTAAAAGCATAAAGTAGTTCCAGGTTCCCTATGGAGCAGGGAGGAAAAAATGAAAAGGCATGATGAACATTCTAAGCATAAGACTTACATTTTCAAAGCAGGGTAAATGTCCCTATAAACAAATTCACTTTAAAATTAATGTAAGGTTTCACGCTTTAAACCAGTGTGAAGGTCCATGTGAAAATATTCATTTTAATTAATAGAAGTTTCAATCTTTTCCACGAGTGTAAATGTAAAGGAAACACGAATGAATTTATATTGTGAACACTTTTCAAACAGTGGAGATGTAAATGTAAAACATATTATATCTGTACGTTTAACCTTTCTCATTTAAATGCAATGTAAATGTAAAGCTAAAGCTATTCAGTTTAAATGTAAAGGAAGTTTTATCCAGAGGGATTAAATTTAATTCTCATCGAGGGCAAACTCTGAGTTATGTGGGATGGTTGTTACGGTATATGCTATTAACGCCGTCTGCTAAAGGTTAGCAGACGTGCAATCGTAAAGGTTAAGACATTTAATATATTGCGATAGATGTTTCAATTATTGAACGCTCCATACACGATCGATTATTACGTGTCTAGCGTTGTTTAGGACACAGTCGGTAACTAGGAGACGCGACCCTTTGTTACTTGACCGCCAAGCTGAATAGCTGCGTTTTTCTAACCTTCCAATTCAATGGCATGATATAGCCATTTATATGTGCATTTTTGATGGACCAGGGTCAGTCCTAGAACTCTATATGAGAGGAAAATTTATGGAGGTTAGTATTTAACTAGAATTCTCAGAAGGAGGAGAATAATCGTCAAATTCGTATGAAATATTCAGACTCGCAGTCTCACTGTCGGCAGGTAGCCATGTCTATCTGCGCGTGCATATAGCTGTGATGTTCTGACGACAATACTGCATTGTATCCTTAAACGGACATTGACACGTAAACCAGCAGTCTACGTTATTGATTAATTTATGCATGACTTATAAGGACTTATGTTCTGTTCCTATTTGAAATGATCATCCTGTGTGTACATGTGATTAAATATTACGGACTCAATCTGAAGGCATTAATTACTTCATTAATGTTGCTGAGTTCAAGTTACATGAACTACTTCTTCATACCATGCTACTGAGTTGTATGAACACCTTCACCCTAATTCGCGTAATACTAAACAAAGCACGATTAACAAGAGATCACTAAAGTAACCATACTCAGTGCATGATCTTCAACCGGCAAATAACTCAGCAACAAAGTGGTGGCCGAATGCGGGGAACGACAGAAAAAAGAAACAAACTTCTGTTCCTTACGCACATGTTAACCACAAATATTTACGATCAATTTTCAATCACATGACCATTACGAAGCTGACGTGACGCACGTGATCATGAATAGCAACATGACGTCACTGTTGCATTGTCGCCGTGAAGAAGACATCTTTTCAACGCCTTTTTAGTTCGCTTCAAATTTATCAAGATGCACAAGATGGACTACCGTTGCCTGCCCATCAGGAGCAGACAGTCAAAGGCACAGGCCTAGCCGTCGACGACAACGAGCATCAAGTGAAGCTGCAAATAAAGATAAGTTTAGCTCAATAACTATTGTCGTTAACGTGACAGTGCTAACTGAATCCATGCCCTCTGCCTACATCGGCATGTTTTTACCTATGTTTAATGTACTTTTTGTTGTTTTAAGGTGTTGTTAATTAGTGGGAGGTAGGGAGGATGAACCGAAATTAGATTCTGTGGCTCTCACGATGCCTGAATTGATTTCGGTCGTTTCTTAGGGCAGTTAAACGATTGCACTTTTGGAAGCCCCATTGAGGTTTGCCATTGGACTGTCTGTCCAAATCTGCTGTCGTTTGACGATTTGTGTTAGCTGTACCGTTCCGTAGATAACTGGTGTATTTTATTCGTACTCAGTTCACAATTTTATTCAGTTTTGTATCATGTTCGTTAACTATTTCGTCCAGTCTCCTCTTACTATCATTTATTTGATGATTGTTAAATGGTCGTCCGTTATGAGTCTTGTGATGTCATCATTTTTTGCAGTCATTTTTTTTTTGTGTACTTTGCATATTAAGTTGACCTCGGGTCAGACCTTGACCCTTCATTTGGCTTGTGACACTTCCGCTTGTTTTTTTAGTTCATAAATTCATTTTTAATTGTGAAAATGTCTTGTTTGCGTCTTGACATTGTTTGTACCCTTTAGTTGCATCATTGTTTTGTTTGTCCTCATGATATATATTAAATGCTACATTAATAATATAACATTATATTCAATAATACACTTGTAATTTAATTAAATTAATTTTTTCTGACATTTAAGGTTAATATGGGACATTGCATAATTATGCAGTGATAGTCCAAGAAATTAGCACTGCAATTTATAAGAGATGCCTAGGGCATAATAATATAATATATATATTGACCAAATAAAATAATCTTATAGTCTACCTTTGAGGTAATAGACCCATTGTATATTATTTAATATACTTTTCTGGTACTAAGAGAGTGACTTAGTACATTGAACAATATAATTACTAGGAATCATACCCAACATTATTGGATATTGAGATTAATTGTGTGATGTAATTACATTATAGTTAACAGATATCATAACTATTTATGATATAGTTCGTATTTAGATACTATATTGTTACAAAATATTGTCTATTAGTTGAACTTAGACATAAGAGTTCAGTACTATTGTGATTATTTATATTGAATATTCCTAAGTTGAGTAAGTATAATAATTACTCTGAAGCTACTATTGACTATTTTAATCAGTAATTATCAATAATTACTTACAGATAAAAGTCAAAATGCTTACTATAGACCATTTCGTTAAAATTGGTAAGGAATATGGTTATAAATCTCAAGAACTTCGTCAGTTTGCTGAGGCAGAACTGGAAAAACATAAAGCAGAAATAGAGGAACAAAAGGTTGCATTAAAGAAAGAGGAGGAGGAACGTGAGATGAAGCAAATTGCCAAGGAAAATAGATTAAGAGAAATTGCTCAACAGGAAGAAGAGAATAAATTGAAACGAGAGGAAATTATTTTACAACAAGAAATGGAATTGGCGCGTATTAAATTGGAGACAGCAAGATTACAAGCACAAAGTGCTGATGCAAACCAGAATAATAACGCACAAAATGGATCATCATCCAGCCAAACTAAACATTTCTACAACTTTAAATTACCCACTCTCAACTTAAACGTGGACGACCTTTCATCGTTCCTGTCACGTTTTGAACAGACTTGCAAAACAAACCATTTGCCTGAAGAGTCATGGGTACTCAAGTTAAATGAATTCTTGGTTGGAGAACCACTGACGGCTTCTCAAAATGCTGACCCATCAATAGCAAATAACTACGGTGCTATTAAGTCCTTGCTTTTACGAAGGTTTCACCTGGACGAGGAACACTGTAGGTTGAAATTTAAGGAAATTTTACCTGAATCTCCAAAAGATTTTGCAGGATTCATTGCGAACATACGCAATACATTTAATAGATGGGTTGAACTGGCAGAAGTCAACAAATCATACGACAAATTAGTTGATTTGCTACTACGGGATAAGGTATTATCTTCGGTTAGCCAGCCATTTTTTTGCATATTTGCAGGAGCGTAAACCAGGTACTATCGACGAGTTAGAAAAAATTTCTTTAAACTACTGTTCGGCACATCCGAATGCAACCATTTCTAACTCCTCATTAAGAGAACCTCTACCTGTGGCGTCTAATATGGCCTATAATCATAATAACAAACAAAGACATCACAGTGTAGACAGAAGTAGGTTCCAAAGAAATCACAATGTTAACTTTCAGAAGGGACATAATAATGATTTCAACAATAAAAATGAGTTCAACAGAGGTAGATCACGAGATAGAAATTATTCACCTCAAACAAACTACCACAATGGTCAACATAACACTAATTATAATCGATCACATACTCCCAATAATAACAATAACTGGAATGGTGATAATCATGGCTCGAGACATCGAGATAATAGTTACTATAGAGGACGACGAGATAATTCTAACAATTATACTCGGAATCGATCTCATTCTCGGGGATCATCTCATTACAACCATAATACAGGGGCGGCAGTTACAAATAATACTACCCCTATAGCTCAGGTCCCACTTGACAATAATACAACACAGTCTTCTGCTGCATGTTTTGCTATTAATTATAATGTGGCAAATAGTTGCCAAGATTGTAATACTATTTTTCAGAAGGCCAAGGAAACGGTGCTGAATTGTGGACACCTTCATACAGCAGTTGGTCTTTCAGCGAACGATGGCAAGGGTACCCTGATGTTCAATAGAGGATTAGTCAATGGTACGGTGGTCTCAGTTTTAAAAGACTCTGGATCAACAACCATTGGAGTTCGGCAGTCTTTGGTACATCCTAGCTATGCAACAGGGGACTATGTCCGGTGCATGACATTCGGGGGTACTATTGAGTACTACCCCACTGCCATAGTACATGTTAATACACCATTTTTTTCAGGTAATGTCAAGGTGTGCATGCTACAGAATCCATCAGCTGATCTGATGGTTGGTCGTATACATGGGAGTAAAGATTGCACTCCTAAAGAAATTAATGATTGGGAGAAAAAAAAATTTGCATTCTTTTAGCAACGCTAACGCTGTTGTTGATATGGCTACACTTCGTGCCAACAACATAAATACATGTGGCACAGCAGTTTCCAACTTCACTCTCAGTACTATCCTGGAAATTGATGAAGATGATAGATCTATTGGACAACATACTAAGGATATAACTGATCCTAATAAAACTGTTGACGTTGTCAACATTGACAAAAACATTATGAGGAAGAATAATAGGTTAAATAATAATGCTGGACTTAAAAGGAAACATAAAGTTAACACAAATAATTATGATGAAAAAGTTTTTACTTTGCCCAGCAAGGACATGTCTACGACATGTAGGAAACTTAATACCTTTGGTGATGATAGGTATCATCCTCAGTCCAGTCAGGATGATACGACATCCAACAGAAAGACAATGTCGGTGTTGAAAGGGAAGGTTAATTCTTTGACAAAGAATACATAACATCATTGTCCACTATTTCGTGACAATGATACTACATATATTGGGAAAAGTGCGTATTCTCGCACAGTGTTAGTGCGAAATCTGCCGCAGGATACTACCTGGCAGGCACTTAGAAATTTTTTTGATTATACAGCAAACGTTAAGTTTGTTCGTCTTCTGCCATCATGCAATGGGCAGAATAGACAGGCGATGGTTACATTTCGTAACAATCGAGACGCTCGTTGGGTAATCGAGCGTGATAATGGTGTTTATTTTCATCACCGTTATCTAAAGTTACAATTAGTACATGATTCTGCGCCACGCAGATAATGGTGTACGCTCACCCTTTTGTCTTATTTCTTGATGACTCAGCTCTAGTCAGTCATCATTTCTTTTCCTTATTGGTCATTTATTCTTATACGTCTTAGATATCAAGGGACACAAAAAAGATATTTCATATTAACATGCTCAAGCAATTTCATACACGTCCTGAACACTTACAGTCAATTTTTCATGAACTAGATGACAACACAGTATCTACTTGTTATTATTCTAACTTATCTGTCATCCAGGAAGAAGAATCTTCTTTTCCTGAGGTACAGTTACCGTTACCGGTACCAGTAGTTCAACCTACTGAATCTTGGCGGGATGTAACCATCTCTTCAACGGTTACACCGCAACAGCGTCTACAGATTGCTAATCTATTACAATCTTATCCAGATGTGTTGACCGACGTCCCGGGTCGCACATCGGCTATCAGTCATGACATTACTCTCAATGATGATACACCTATTCGTGTACATCCCTATTCGGTTCCTTTACATTTCCTTGCTAAAACTACTAAGGAACTTGAACAGATGTTGTCTCTGGGAATCATTGAGACTAGTAATTCGCCATTCTCTTCTCCATTAGTGATTGTCCGGAAGAAGGACAATAACATCAGACTATGTGTTGATTATAGGAAATTAAATGCTAAGACTATAGTTGACAGCGAACCACATCCACTTATCGACGACTTACTGCCACGTCTATCCAACGCAACTATATTTAGTAAGATAGACTTAACTAAAGGTTATTGGCAGATACCACTGACCGAAAAGGCTAAGTACTACACCGCATTTTCCACTCCACAAGGTCTATACCAGTGGAATGTGATGCCTTTTGGGCTTGTTAATGCGCCACCTACCTTCATTCGCCTGATGCGACAAATTTTATCAGGTAGACCAGACGTTATTACATATATTGACGACATATGCTTGTTTAGTTCGTCGTTTGAGGAACATGTTTCGGGACTTAGATATGTTTTCGACACTCTAAGGAATTATCATCTAACTGCTAAACCTACAAAGGTGCAGATCGCGTGTAATGAGATAACCTTTTTGGGACATATCATTGGATCGGGATATATCCGAACGTTACCTAGTACAGTCTCCAAAATTCTAAACATAGCAGTTCCTCAGACGAAGAAACAGGTCAGGAGTTTGTTAGGACTTGTTCAATATTACAGTAGATTCATACCAAACTTGTCATCCATCACGGCTGTATTGTCTTCATTGTTAAAAAAAGACATGCCGGTGAAGGTGACATGGTCTGGTATATGCAATGAAACTTTCAACAAAATTATAAATTTGTTCTCGCATGAACCAATTGTAAGACTTCCCGATGCTTCCAAAAGATTTTTCTTACGAACAGATGCTAGTAACTACGGCATTGGTGCATGCCTGCTCCAGAACCATGATGGCGTTCTACATCCTACCTTATATATTTCAAGAAAGCTAAAGCCGGCAGAAACAAAGTATTCCACAGTGGACAAGGAACTTTTATCTGTCATATGGGCAATAACTAAACTTGAAAAGTTTTTGCTTGGTGCTCCATTCACCATACAAACCGACCAACGTGCTGTAGCATCTTTGCGTCGATCTAACCATAAGAGCCAAAAACTCGCCAGATATGCAATCATCCTACAGCCATTTGAATTCTCCATTGAACATATTCCTGGCACTGAAAACATTGTGGCGGATGCGTTGTCACGTAATCCTATTGACGACGAATAATCAACATTAACATTCCTAAAACATATCAACTATAAGGGAACTAACCTTGCCTTCAATTTAAACTTTATAAACACTATATGCATCACAGAATTGAACTAAAGACAATCAAGGTATACATGTTGACATTGAAACTTCGTCTAACGTCCATACACGATATATGAATATTCGTTGAACAATCATGGAACAATATCTGACGACAAGTCGAACTTATTATCCTATGTGCACTTAATTCTTGGATGCTGGGATAAATGACATTTCTTTCCAACGTAAACGTTTGAACATTTTTGCCTAAAAGAATTCATCAGGATCAAGACTACGGATGGATCATCATATCCTATACTAATTAATTAGTTAACTTAACTTCTTAATTGAATTATTATCAATAAAATGAAATGTGAGAAAAAAATGAAATGAAAGAACAAAAAAAAGAGAACAAAATATAAAAAGAAGAAATTATGAAAAGAGAAAATAAATCTCACACAAGTATTAGATTAATATTTTTTTTTAATGTACCTATACATTATTTAGTTAGTTAAATTAGATAGTTATTATTCACTAACACTTAACACACACAATTAAGTTAAACTTATATTCGAATTTCTTTCTATTTCTTCTCACTTATTTTGTCTTTTCTTCTCTCATAACATCGCGTTACATTAGAATCTTAATAATTTAACTCTTAGTTTAATTAATTAATTTAATTTTAATTAGTCAAATTAATTCCTATATGACATACTAATACGACAGACCTTACTTTAATTTAATTCTATCATTCACTATTAACATTGGACATTTTATTTAGTTGATATAATAATATGTATAATATTGATATATAATGTGATTAATGTTAGATGACTATGACAAATAGTTAGTTGACATGACCGCGACACGGTTCTACTCAGAACATCGTCGGCCATATGTCACGATTGTGTTAAATTTTTTTTTTTTGAAAAAATTGTTAAGTCGGATAGATCTTGAAAAAAAATCTATCGATTTTTTTTTCCCCGGTGTACAGGGAATTGTTACGGTATATGCTATTAACGCCGTCTGCTAAAGGTTAGCAGACGTGCAATCGTAAAGGTTAAGACATTTAATATATTGCGATAGATGTTTCAATTATTGAACGCTCCATACACGATCGATTATGACGTGTCTAGCGTTGTTTAGGACACAGTCGGTAACTAGGAGACGCGACCCTTTGTTACTTGACCGCCAAGCTGAATAGCTGCGTTTTTCTAACCTTCCAATTCAATGGCATGATATAGCCATTTATATGTGCATTTTTGATGGACCAGGGTCAGTCCTAGAACTCTATATGAGAGGAAAATTTATGGAGGTTAGTATTTAACTAGAATTCTCAGAAGGAGGAGAATAATCGTCAAATTCGTATGAAATATTCAGACTCGCAGTCTCACTGTCGGCAGGTAGCCATTCTATCTGCGCGTGCATATAGCTGTGATGTTCTGACGACAATTACTGCATTGTATCCTTAAACGGACATTGACACGTAAACCAGCAGTCTACGTTATTGATTAATTTATGCATGACTTATAAGGACTTATGTTCTGTTCCTATTTGAAATGATCATCCTGTGTGTACATGTGATTAAATATTACGGACTCAATCTGAAGGCATTAATTACTTCATTAATGTTGCTGAGTTCAAGTTACATGAACTACTTCTTCATACCATGCTACTGAGTTGTATGAACACCTTCACCCTAATTCGCGTAATACTAAACAAAGCACGATTAACAAGAGATCACTAAAGTAACCATACTCAGTGCATGATCTTCAACCGGCAAATAACTCAGCAACAATGGTGAAATAGAAGAGGGGGGACACATAACTGTGTCGGAGAACGCCATACTCAGAAGAGCGTTCTTTTCTATTCTTCTATCACAGTTATTGGTGGTACCAGCAGAACGTACTATTTCTGGAACAAGACGGAATCAGTGGCCTACGCTTTAAGACAAAGAACACTGTGTAGACTTTCCTTGAAGATTCTGGGAGACGAGCTACACCCGACAACCTTGACCAGAGACGAGTGATCAGTGTGAAAAGACAGAACCGTCATTGGCAGCTAAGTTCAAATATATGCTGCCATCTGAGCTTTCTTACCCTTTTTTGCAATCCCCAAATGCGAGGATGATAGCTTTTCTTTATCCATAACTATTCAAATTATTTTCAAACTGTTAAAACTAAAGTCATGATTAAATTTTGTTATTTGTAATGTTACAAATTTATCTTCGATTTGATCATTTTAAAGCTACTGCATGTTTGACTCAGTCAATTACTGCACACATTCTAAACAGAGCTTTACTTGAATAAGAGAATTCCACTGAGTAAATCAGGGGTGGGGGCTTAACGAGCTGATAAATAAGTGCTTAAATTCTTCACAAAAGTGGTCGGCAGGTTACAGAATTAACGTGCTTAGCGACAGCCAGCATTGTTTTCGCTTACCTGAATTTCTTGTGAACACTCCCATATGATAGAAGCTTTACTACTCTTCTATCTACATTTCTGCCAAGAGTAATCTTGTTTACAAATAGACTCCATTGAAGCCTATATTAGATACTCTTGAGTTTGGTCACTGTTGGAACACTACTGCAAAGCAGGGGAGGCAATACCGTCACACTGAGGGAGACTGAACACCTATCGGTTTGCCCGGAGTGCAATGATGTCGATTCTGTTTAACAATAACAATTCACATGACGAGGTTGCCTTCAACATGCAAAACCTCATATTAGCTGCCTCTTAACAACATGTCAAATAGAACATACGTACTATCCTTCTTTGCCTCCATTATTATTTGTTCCATCTCTAAGGTTTTCTTGTAAATTGTTTTTTATTTGTTCCCTTTTATTTATTTCTTTTCTGGGCTCAAACTCATTAGATTTCTTTGTGTGCGTACCTCGACATGTTTTTTTTTTTAACTGCGTCAATACTTTTTCGCACTGCCTTCATTACTCTTTTTTAGCTGTCCATGGCATACTTAACATTCTTCTGCAGAACAACTATGCGGCCTCGCGGGATTTTACAGGTTGTTTTATAAGTTGCCTATGTCTCACATGCACTAATATACATTTGCAAGTGCATGCATCTGCATAAATATAAGTCTGTATGTTTATTTCATGTGTCTAAATATGTATGGATGTCTGCACGCGATTTTCCGAGCGCGTATGTGTATATTAGGATTAATAAATGAACGAGCAATTGTATTTATTTCCCATCGGTTAATCAGTATCTCTGTTGCCCTGAATGATTGTCTGTCTCTCTAGCTGTCTGAATGACCGTCTCCTTGACTGCGTGATTGATTGTCTGCCCGCCTGTCTATTAAAAGATCATAGTTCCCCTGGCAGACGTTACGGCATTTGTCAGAAGCAATCTCTGCCTATGCGCTAAACTTCTCTTTGATTTGGCATACGTTATTTCAAGCCGAGCTGACCCTCTGCTCTGGAACCGTGAATAGAAGCACGCTATACATCGCATGAAATTTAAAGATGTCTATAGCTGGAAGAAAATAAAGAGCTTTTGAATTAATGCGGGAATCCTCTTTTATTCCGTACCATAGATCTTCTTAAAGACCTGGCCTGGGAACAGATTATAGATCACGTTCTCTTGAGAATGACTGGACATTTTAAAAAAGATAATGATGGTAGCTGAGCACGATGTGTTCAGAGGTTGCGTCTTCTTCTGCTAATTACATATTTAATGAAAATATCCCCTCTCAACTAATTGTCTAAGTGAAACGTCCAGTAACAAGGAAAAATGCACGAAAGATTTTCTGGAAATGCGGAATATACGTGCACCGCACCGTGAAAAGTAAATTGAACACCAATTAAAAGAACGCTCAGGCCTTTCAATTTTTTTTTTCATTGTGCATTTACTATTGACCATAAGTCATGATACATTTGACAGCAAAGATCCAATTAAGTAGAAAGGAATGGAAGGAATGAAATTACTACAGGAGAGTTAGCGCCGTCTTCAGGACATAATTATTTCCCCTCATTCTTTTGGAGGATTACTTGCTCATAATTAGGGAACAGTGTTAAAAACTTGTCTTCCTTAATTCAAGAGCAGAATATGACAGATTATGTAGACAGATAGACGGAGAGATACGAAGGAAATTAATTTTCCAAGGTTTGAGAATCGGGCGCACAGTCTCTTCTATCATTCTACCCTTCCTCTCGCTCATCTTTTAATCACTGTTATTCAGACATTTTCCTGCATACTTAAAGGGTTAATTTAAGTGTAATGCAACATTATGAAATAGTACAACAGCATACATTAACGGTATCCGATCAAAATTAAGAAATAAGTATATTGTAATGAAAAAACTAGATCATCAGAGCCTCCATACTGTATATTAGATAATACGAGTAATTCGAAACATAATCCGTTAGGGTGGCAAATAATCAGCACTCATAAAGTATTTGAACATTCTACGATTGTATGAGTAGGGACTGTGCGTGTTTTTCAGGTCATTCGGAAGATTGTTCCAGAGATGAGCAGCTGAGTAAGCCAAACTATTCTTAAATAGGTCTAGCCTGGGCTTCTGTACCTGTAATTTGTTTTAGCGCTGACTACGTCTTTCATTATACGCGTATTTTAAAAGCGGCCACATATACGATGGAGCATTTTGTGAACAAATTTCGCTTTGTTTAAATAGGAAGCGCTTTCTGAGGAAGATACTTATACAAATCTATACCATGTGTTGGTGTTTGTCAGCACTGCGAGTTTTTGAAGTGTCTCAGTCCATCTGCTCTCGCTTATCCCTAGTGTGACGGTATTGCCTCTCCTGCTTTGCAGTAGTGGTCCAACAGTGGCCAAAACTCAAGAGTATCTAATATGGGCTTCAAATGTGTCTTCCTTCGCACAAGATTACTCTTTGCAGATATGTAGATAGAAGGTTAATGGCCCTTCTACCACAAAGTAGTGTTCACAAGATATTCAAATAAGCGAAAACAATGCTGCATTTGGCTGAGCACGTTAATTCTAGAATCTGCAGACAACTTTTGTGAAGGATTAAGCAATGGTTTATGTTAGCTCGTTTAAGCCCCCACCTCTGATTAACTCATGGGAATTATTATTCTAGTGTAGCTCAGTTTAGAGTGTGTGTGTAGTAAATTGATTGAGACAAACATGCAGTAACTTTAAAATGATTAAATCGAAGTTAAATTTTTATAATTACAAATAACAAAAGTTAATAATCCCTTTAGGTTTAACAGTTAACAAATTTGAATAGGTATGGATCAAGAAAAAGTTATCATCACGGTTGTGATGGGGGTGTAAATTGTAAAAGAGAGAAGTTCAAGTGGCAGCATATAGATTGAACTTAGCTGCTAATGATGGCTCTGCTCCTTCTGATGGGTTGGTTCTTGTTACACTGCTCACGCTCGTCGCTGGTCAAGGTTAAAGGCGCCGCACGTTCCCAGAGCGTCAAGGAGTTACGGCCAAGCTGGTCCTGCGACTGTCTATAAGACCCTCTTACGATGGCGTCTCGAACAACGTCAGTCCAATTCTACCTTCACTTGGTTCCAGAGATAGTACTTTCTGCTGGGACCACCAATAACTATGATGAAAGAATAGAAGCAAAACGCTTTCCTAAGTATTGCGTTTTCCGACACATAGTTATGTGCCCCCTTTTTTCTATTTCACCATCCCATTTAACTCAGAATTACTCTCGATGAGTATTAAACTGAAGCTCTCGAGAGACATCTTTCTTTGCATTTAAATTGAACAGTTATATATATTGATTTTACATTTAAATGAAAAGGATAATAATACAGATAGAATATGTTTAAATTTCCACTGTTTGAAAAGGGTTCACAATATAAATTGAATATGTTTTCATTTATATTTACACTGATTGAAAAGTTTGAAACTTCCATTAATTTTAAAGTGAATATGTTTTCATTTACATCTACACTGATTGAAAATGTAGATATTATACTTAGAACGTACATAATTTCTTTTATATTTCCCTCCCTGCTCCATATGGAACCTGGGACTACTCTTTGCTTTTTTTAGTTCTCTTTACGAAACTAGCAATAAAGCAATCACCAGTCCCTTGCAGTGGTGGTTCATGAAATTATCATTCTATATGCTGAGGTTGCCTGCCTGAAATGACGTGGACATTCCTAGCACATTTCACACATTAAAACTCACATGGTAATATATACATATATGTTAGTTCACATGTTAGTAATGAAATATAGAATGTAAAATCACAATTTACGCCAATCTTGGCTCACAGACGTTTTTGCTCAGATGAATAAGTTAAGGCACTGGGTTAGGCCTCTTACACGTGTACTTGAAGTCGTTAATTTAGCACTTTGTCTTTGTGTGTTCAGTTTCCTCAGAGTCCTGTTCCTTATAAAATGGATTTTCTGGGCTGTATTAAGTTTTACATGGTGTTCCAATAAAAGTCAGGTCTAATAAATGGAAATCCTTAATTTTCTTCTGGCAAGTCTGGTTGTTCTTGGCAAGCAATTTCACAGTGATATAACACTGAACAAACGCCAGGTTCTATTCACTGTCCTATCCCATTCTGTTTGTTATGGAGTTCAAATGATCAGCCAATCTGATTTGAATATTTTGCATGACTCATCTAGTGCAAAATTTCAAACATTACTATCCTGAAAACGGGCTGTAAACATCCGATTGCCTTGTGTACGAACTCACAAACATGTCGTTAAACGTATACGACAATGTGTGTCAGATGTACCATTTATTACTTTCTTACAAAGTAATGTCGTGGACAGGAAATGATTATATCATACGTGTCCGTCCCAAATGTGTCGCACAGACGGGTAATCTGGTTATTTTTTACCTGAGCAAACGAAAACCGACCCCGGGAGAGTAATTTTATCACCCGGTCCAGCTTGAGAAAACAGAATCATGCGAAACTGAGCAAACCCACATTGGTTTTCACCTGCTCTAATCTCAGCAAATCTGTGCCTCATCAAGCAAAATGTGATTATTATCACCTACACGGAGTGTCAAAATGATTTGACAATGTCAAATATCTGCTACTTAGCAGACAAAGAAAGAAAATTCGACAATTGAAAGCACGCAATAAAATCCGTACCACAAATGTACCGATTACTGCTGTAGTGAAACAGAGATTAGAAAGAAGAAGGGGTCGCCCCAATCCATTGTGTGACACCTAGAATGTGTAACCTGTACTTTCTTATTTCCATTGTGGTCTGTTTCAGCTTTCCTGTATCATTCATTGTCAAGACATTCCAAAATCCTATGCTTGTATTATGTTTTGCGATCATGACGTTCGTTTTTGTGTCAGTCCTTCCTTTCCGTTTTCACCATTGGCAGTCATACGAGCTTCAGACTCCGGATGTCCATCCTGCAGCAAAATTTGTTCATTTGTTGCCGTTTTTTTTTATTAACATAGACAGAGGTGTCGGCCCTGTTCTATAACCCTCAATATAGACGGCACTCAAAGCGGCGACATTTGTGAGATTTACACGTGCAACGAACATGATCCCAAAAACTATTCGACTCCCGACTTGAGAAGGATTAGTTAAGATTTCACTGAGAACCAGCATTAACTACACCAGATTTCAGCGACAAACCATTGTCGCCACCTGCAAAGCTCAGTTTAATTCACTGACACAGAGACTGGACTCAAAGCATCCTCTTGTAATTCATATCGTATAATGATGAAAATAACACTTTTTTCTATAAGAAGATAACAGCTAATTCAATTGTTTTTCTAAAGTTACCCATTTTCAATTTTTACCGTGTTTCAACTATATTTCGTAAATAATTATACCTGTTTGCATATGTAAATATAAATCCTCAGTTGGACGTGATAACTTGGTTGAATTGAAGGTTGATGTCTGCACCCGCATAACGCATTTGTTTCAAAATACTTATATACAGAGCTAACAAATTAATAGTTTGCTTAATTACCTTCGACTGGGGACTCATTCAATACGAGTCTACTGTCGTAATCCTTACAAATAAAATTCACAAAAGTAGGCGGGGGATACGAAGTTAACAACAAACCTAGTAAAAGCAGTTACTGTACTTGCCATCCTAGAAAACCGGTGAGACTCCCTGAGCGAAGGTTGCTACCTATGGACAAACTCATCCTTTTGCTCCGCCGGGTCTTTCGTTAACCACTACGAACGAACGAACGAACGAACTTTATTTTCGAAGGGTAAAGAATTGGGCGCGCAGGCCCGTCTAACATTCTGCCCTTCCACTCTCATTAATCTTGCATACTATATCCTTTCATTCCCACATGATGCTCTAAGCATTAATTTAAAGGCATGCAACATTATAAAGTTACCATAACAGCATTCATTTACAGTATGCAATCATAATAAAAAAAATGAGTAGGTTTTTTTTTTGAAACAAACAATTGGGGGAAAAAAAGTAATAATAAAATAAAATAAATAAAACAATAAATAAAAATAAATAAATTCTGTATACCGACACTCACTCATGCGGTCAATCCGTCTACAATTAATCTGTATTTTTGAATGTGTCATCAATCATCAATACAAAAATTACATAAACACATTCTCGCTTATGTCCATACATTCTTGGTGGAAAATGAAATAATAATAATAACACTTTCTTACGCACTTCTGTGGCAGGAAAAGTCTTTGAGCAGTAAAAAAAAAAAAAAATTCACATTTCTAAAGTACAGTGGTATGCGGGTACATTCTCACTACTCACATTTCTAAAGTACAGTATTATGCGGGTACATTCTCACATACATTACATTATATAATAATATTTTAAAGTGAATATAATAATAATATTACATGGATATAAAACAAATTATTCACAAAAAACGAGCGGAAGAGGAAAAGAAATGTTGACCTATGGATGAGATGTTGACAGGCAAATGCTGTTTCTATTGGGGTAGATAACACTAGTCAACAAATTTTCAAAAGTTATTTGTACCAGAAATTAAATATACCATTTCTTATTGATTTTGACATGCTGATTTCAAATATCATAATGAAATTCACCAATTGGCTCTGGTTTTTTTTTTAAAATGATGAATTTACATTACAGTAATACAAATAATGTATGCTTGTTTAATTTTCTGGGGTGAACAGCTAGTCTTTCTACTTTAGCATTATAAAAATTGTGGTTACATACTCAATTAATTGATATTTCAACATAAAATGATAGAAAAAATAAAAACATTATTTAAAGTTCACATATCATGTTTTAAGAAGGCACATTTGAACCCATTCCGTCATTATTCAGTCGCTGTTCGAGTTCTCTTTGCTTGCTTCTTGTAGTCAATCGAGGAGGTGGCTCTTGTCACAGTCCAACAGTAATCAGCAATCATTGAAGGGCTCTAATTGCCTTGATACCTTGTCTCCATAGCAGCAATGTCTTGGTGAAATCGTTCACCATGCTCATCACTGACCGCTCCACAGTTTGACGTAAAGAAATCCAGATGAGAATCCAGAAAATGAATTTTCAAAGACGTTGCAGCCAAGACTCTTATACTTCAGAAGGAGATTTTCTACAATTTCATTGTAATTATCAGATCTGTTGTTTCCAAGAAAATTATCCACCACTGACTTAAATGCTAGCCATGCTGCTTTTTCCTTGCCATGCAATACGCAAAGAAACTCATCATCATGAAGGAGTTTTCGAATTTGCAGACCAACAAATACTCCCTCTCTTATTTTAGCTTCACTCAGTCTTGGAAATTTTCTGATGAGGTATTTGAAAGCCTCATCTGTGTTCTCCATTGCCTTGACAAAGTTTTTCATGAGACCCAGCTTAATGTGCAAGGGTGGCAACAAAATCTTGCTGGTGTCGACAAGTGCTGGGTTCTCAACGTTCTTACTGCCAGGCTGCAATGACTGCCTGATTGGCCAATGTCTTCTGATTTTGAGGGCTGCCATTAAACCAGAAATGTTGTGGCACGTAGAAAGGTCACCCTCTTTGAAAAAGAATGTAATAAGCGGCTTCTGGCGGTTCCTATACACAGAAATTGTAACATCTTCTGCCAGGAGATTCCACTGTTGCAATCTGGAACCCAAAAGCTCCGCCTTGTTCTTCAGTAAATTCAGATCTCTTACAAGATCATTCAGTTCACCTTGGTTTATTAAGTGTGGTTTAGTGGATGTAGTTTGCGCAAAATCTGGGTCGCTTGAGGTTGATGGTTCAGGACCACCAATGTCCTCTTCTTCATCACTGGAAGCAGTTGAAAATGATTCTGGCACTTTGGGAACTGGTAGGTCATCGCCATGTGGTACCGGACGTAATGCAGAGGGGATGTTTGGATATTCCAGAGTCCATTTTTTCTTCTTTGATATGCCTTTCCCAATTGGAGGGACCATGCAAAAGTAACAGTTGTTGAGATGATCAGTGGGCTCTCTCCAAATCATTGGAACTGCAAAAGGCATAGCTTGCCTTTTGCCAGTCAACCACAGTTTAAGATGTGCTGCACATGTATTGCAGCATATGTGTGGCGCCCAGCTCTTATCTTGATCTCCTATTCTGCAGCCAAAATACAAACTGTACGCCTTCTTAATCACTTTAGTTATATTTCGTTTTTGTGATACAAATGTCACCTCACCACATATATAACAGAAATTATTAGCACTGTTCACACATGTCCTAGGCATTTCTAACTACGATACTTTTGATAAGGACAAATGCACTAACTAATGGCAAAATTTTATCAGAGATAAGATATTTATACACAAAGGTGATGTAATCATAGGTAGGATTGCATTATCAACTTCTAGTTACATTTTTATTGGTCATTAGAAAAAATTATGCAATCGCCCACAACAGTTGCGTCATATATATAAATTGACCGTAATTAAATAAACTAGTAGCATATATCTTGAAAACTAGAGCCAATCAACATTTTTAAATGTCATTTTCGTTTTCAGCACACCAAAATTAGTTAAGATCAGCTATTTTCATTTCTGGTACATTTTGGTTGTTGACTAGTGTAATCAGTGTTGAGGAAGTGTTTGAAAAGTGCTTTGTTAAAAGAATATTGTGTAGGTAGGCTTTTTAGGTGGTGTGGAAGGCTGTTCCATAAGTAGGCACCAGAGTAGGCTAGACTCTTTTTGAACAGGTCGATCCTAGGTTTGGGCAGACGTAACTGATGTAATTGTTGCCCTCTCTTCTACTGGTTTGAAACAATGATCGTAGGTACGACGGGGCATTGTTAGAATTGTGTGAGTCAGCTTGGCTTTGTTGTAGAGAAGACGTTTTTTAGCGACAGTATTTTGGGTTCTTTTCCTGTCCTTGTGTGTGGTGTCGTGCGATTATCGGTGATCAGACGTACTGCTCTCTCTTGGCAGTTCAAGGGAGACAACCGGCAACAAAGGCAAAAAATTTAAAAACAACTGTGCATTTACAGAAGATGATGTAGTTCAAGAGGTGTTATTTAATCAGTCAAATTACACTTTGTTTACTAATTTCAAGTTTTCAGCATTCGAAGTGTGCTGCAGATGCTGAAAGTTTAAGATGTTGGCATTAATTCTTGTCCCGCCTTTGTTTTGACGGGTATATATCTTAATTTTAAACATTTTAAACTGCTGCCATCGAGACTAGCGTAACCTAAGCAATAAATTCAACCAACCACTGGCTATTTGTTTCTTCTTCTTCTTCAAATAACCTTATCTTAATAACTTCAGTTTTTTTAGGGAAAAAATCTGGCACAGAACCATGCTACATTTGGTAATAGCTTGCATTAAATCTGATAATGACTCGCACCGTCGTGTCTGATAGGGGCATACACTGATCATGTGATCGGAGTCTTGGAAGCTAATTTTCTGTTCGTGATTGCTAGTTCTTCTCATCGGTTTGGACCTGAATCGCAAAAGCCAGGCATATGAGGGAAAACATGAGGCTTTCTGAAAAATTGCCTTTGTTCTAGCTGTTATATGATTAACTCTGGCCCCATGTTGGCAACTCAAAAAAGGTCAAATGCTAAATTATGTTTGTTCTTCGAATCCAGGGACCGATAGATAATATTAAAACAAAGATTGGGCAGAAAAAAAAGGAAGAAACAAAGAAACAAGACCAGCTCTGAAGCTTAAGTTTTACCCTGAATTAGCAGGCACGTGAAACAATTTTTTACAGCCACTCTATTTGCTTTTTAAAAAGTAAGACGAGGCGCATCTTTTATCTACGCTGATCGCGCCCATCGAAATCAAATTTAACCACCGAAGAAATCAAATACAAGACAGGTCAGCAGGAATGACGCTGAGTTTGCTGGTTCAATACACCCTTTCTTGTAAAGACACACAGCAAACACGTGACGCTACGTGGTCTATTTGAGTTTACACCTCTGAGACAAGAGAGTGTACTCACTTGTCATTTGTTTTCCATTCCCAGCACATTCGTATGCATTTTTGTTTGCGTGCCTGACATTCTGTCTGCCTGTCTGACCTGCTTGTTATCTTTCCCTCCATGTGAATCGTCAGGCTTGACACAGTAACCTGGAAATGGTATCTGCTTTTACAAAAATAGCTGTGGGGGTCGGTGTGGCTAAGGGGTATGGCGTCCGCCTCTAATTCTAAATGTACCGGGTTCGCTCCCAGCACAGGGAATATAACTGATGGCCATTCTTTTTCACAGCCAGTGGTTCCTAATGATTTCATAACCCACCCCACCCCCATCTCCGGGGTAGTGAGATAGGATGCCTAGCCTACTTTGATAAGAGCGGTAGTAGGTCCCGTGTGCAAGTCGGCAGTTGTAAATCGTAAAGAGTAGGCCATACGGCCGCTGCCCTGGCAAAATATAACTATTAGGAAACCTACCCATCACAAAAATATTTATAGAATGTGTGATTCCTGCTTACATACATTGCGATCCTCGCCGGTGCTACGGAATTCTTGCACTGTGCTGAGATCCTCCCTGTGTGATCTAAGGGAGAAGGTTCGAGCAATTATGGAGTCCGCGTGCAATGAAGATGGTCCTTCAAACCAAACCAACCAAAAATATTAACTGTATCTGCACTGTCACGGGAATTCCCCCATCTTTGCTCTGCAGTAGTGGTCCACCAGTTGCCAAAACTCAAGAGTTTCTAAAATGGGTCTTCACATGTGTCTACCTTCGCACAAGATTACTCTTGGCAGAGTTGTAGATAGAAGAATAATGATGCTTCTATCTCAAGGGAGTGATCACAAGATATTTCAGAAGTCAAGAACAATGCTGCACAGGGCAGAGCACTATTAACGTATATCTGACTGTGACGATACGGTTGTGCGATCTCAAGTCCATTCCGGCAGGATTGCATTACATTCCCGTGCGAGTGATTTATTTTTTATTTTTCTCTCCCCTGTCATTATTATTTCGCATAATTTTTATGCCCTTTCATTCATTATTTACTCTCTATGCTGAATCTAGTGGAGGAAAGTCACTAACATTCCACTCACCTGCGAAATTGTCTGCTATGGTACTGTCTTTATCATGTTTACCACTCCTCAGACTTATTTACGTTCCGCCAGGTGAACTGGGGTATTAACGTAACAATACCCAGTGATTATCACCGGTCAGCGAGCGAGATTCTTATCATGAAGAGACGGTCTCGCCCGATCAACATCTATAGAAGCCAATATTGTCTGTCTGAGATAGCCGTCTGAGGGGGGCAGATTACACAGGTGGTAGATGCGTTTATCGTTTCACGGGACCATCCCTGTGTGTGATTATCACGATAATCTGTCTGGAGAGACAATATTGGCGCTAGGTAGCATCTGGACATCAAATGAGTTCACAGATGGTGTTTATGAGTTGTGCACAAAATACCGGCGGAAGTCTGACGCAACGATATGAAGAGGTCACGCGTGGATATTAAATTTAATATTTTGAAACTAGGGTATTTCTTTAATTTGAAGCACACTTACCCACGTAGTGCTGAACGAGATTCGATTGGATTGGTTGATTTGAGAGGCCGGGATATACAACGTATCTCACTGGAAAATTAGGCGGAAAAAAGCTGGAATTTGAACTGACGACTGTGAGATATAATGTAGTGAAATCAAAGTCAGCACACACACTGCAACGCAAACGTCAGACAAGCGACTCCTAAAAGCTAGAAAGAAAAAGAGAAATTGGACTTAGAAATTCCACAACTATAAGTAACAGATCGAGTATTGGGCAACTTAGGAATTTACAAGTAAACCTGCATTTTTAATACAAGACTGGAAACATAGGTATTTGGTCACAAGTCATAGAGGAATTAAACAAAAGTTTTCTCAGGCCAGTGATTTCGCAGACCACCCGACGTCAGAGGAATTAACTCTAATTGCCCAGACCAAGTCAAAGAGGAATTAAACAAAAGTTTGTCTAGGCCAGGATTTCACAGAACACCCGCCGTCAGAGGAATTAACTCTAATTTCCAGACCTAAGTGAATTCGAAGCATCTAATACAGATCTGTGTCCAGTCTAAATCTGTGCAAATGTTGGGGTAAGTGTAAACAATGTATTTACTAATATAAATTTTACAGGTTTCTTGCTAAGTGCTTATATAAATATATATAAGGCTGGCAATCTCAACATATGAAAACAGTGTATTCATGAACCACTACAGCAAATGCTGGTGAAATCTTCTTATTAGTCGTGCGGAAACCCGACAGCAGATGTGACCCCAAGACTCAGACTGGAGCAGTAATGAGTGATGATTACATCATGTGTGCCTCAAGTGTAGCATATCATTTTGAGATGTATGTAACTCGTTAATGTTAGTTCAGTCACAAGTCATATTCTCACTGTCCAGACACATTTTATCCGTTAATGGTCAGAGTAATATTTGTGAATTTTAACCATCTTCTCGGAGTTACGTTGTGCGTGCTCGAGAATTAAATTCGTCTGAGAGTTTAACATTGGTGGGCGGATAACGGGAACGTGAGTCTGTTAGAATGCTCCAAAGAAATGTACTTAGCAGAAGGCATTTGTTTTTCTATTTTTCTAAAGTTCGTGGTTACAAGCCATCAGACGATTTGTGGTACTAACGCCAGTAGTGTGAGAGAAAAGCATCCACCCTAACCGCCTACAGTGAAAGAGAGTGTGGAGAAGGCTTTCGTCATCACAGAATTGATGAACCACAGCTGCAGGACTCAGCTAGAGTTAAGTTTCTTGTAAAATAGCGGACTTTTGATAAATCCTCACCTACGTCTCCGTGACGAAAACCTTTACCTAGATTTCACCAATCTTTCCATATTTATTTTAACTGTTAAAGACTAATTCATTATTAAAATTGTTACATGTTGTTTTAAAACTAAACAATCATAGTCGCTTCAGTTTTTTATATGTATGAAAGCAAACGTATGAGCCAGAATATTAAATATATATATATATATATATATATATATATATATATATATATATATATATATATATATATATATATATATATATATATATATATATATATATATATATATATATATATATATATATATATATATATATATACCTAGACATATATTTACCTCTAAATAGAGCTATTACTTGTAAGAGGAATTTGTTGGATTACACCAACTGGGGGCTTGAAAGGGCTAAACCATTGCTTAAATTATTTACAAAAGGCGACGGACCAGATATAATGCGTTAACAATTGTTCAGCCCAATGCAACATTGTTCGTGACTTCTGGAAATATCTTGTGAACCCTCCCTTAAGGTAGAAGTGTCATTAATCTTCTATCTACATTGCTGCCAAGAGTAATCGTGCGCGCAGGTAGATACCTTGGAAGCCAATATTAGATACTCTTGAGTTTTGGTCACTGTTGGACCACTACTGCAAAGCAGGGGAGGCAATCCGTGGCACTTCTTCTTCTTCTGCGTTCGTCCTAAAAAGGACGTTTGTTACGTTGTGTCGCCGTTTACAGCAAAGCTGCGATATCTGGCCTTTCGGCCAGAAACATCCGTTTTCGGCACGGCATTTTCGGGACCGGGTTAGCCTTCCCTCTTCGATCCCTACTCTCCCAGCCAGACTGCAGTGATGCAGCCTGTTTCCAGGACCACCACTTTAAGGTGGAGTAGGGTCTTGGTCAGCTCTGGTTCGCCGACACTGACGCAAGTAGTCAAGCTATGGGTCGCTGTGGTAAAGTGGGATGTTATAAATATTTATAGGGGACTTAGTGTACTGACTGAGATCAGCTGTGAAGGTATCTGTATCTAATAGGTGTAGTGTTTTGCAGATAACCTTACTTGCTACCACATTATACCTCAGTCAGAATTATTCTGGAATATTGTGATGACTACGTTAAATGTCTAGGGTATGTATATGATGAAGTGTAAGTCACAACAACAACAGACAGATATACAATTTAATTTATTCCACCACACTTGACAACACTGTGACACTCACACACATTTAACACTCTATAAGACTATCTTAAATGAGGCACTGGTAAATTTTCAAATATAAATATGTATTAATTACTTTCACTAAACTATGTGTCCTGATTCAAATACAAAGTGAACCAGGAATCACAATCAATTGTAATTACAATTTATATGTACAGAATTTATCAATATGAACCTTGTAATGACATATTTTATTAATACTATCCTATGTGTGTCAGTTGTGTAGTGGTAATATGAGGTAATACTGGTTTTGTTTTTTCAAGCTATGTTGTTATTTGTCATCATGACTTCAAGTGTTTGTTTATCTTGGAAATAATATGGGGAAAAGTTCACAGTTCCTATCAATTTAAACACTGTATTTTCCCTCTGTTTTATTATAAAGTCAGATTTTGAGGGGGGCTATAATGTTGAGCTCCTCTGGCCACAGACGCTTATCTTTCGTGATGGCGGCAGGAAAAGACTCCTCTGCTCGATAGCCTCCCTGTGTTCTGGAGACACCTCACTGGTCACTATCTGGACCCAGGAGTATGCTGTCAGCCTCTAGGTTCAGCAAAGCTCAGACCAGGTGCTGCTCAATAACTTTAGGACCACGGTCCCTGAAACAAGAAGGTTGTACCTCCTATTTCAGAACTAATTTATACTAAATTTCCAGACTGAACACAATACATAACAAACACTGAGTTCAGAGCGGTAGGCCAACTGCTATCTTCATCTGAAACAATTTTAACCAGTATACTCCTCCCTAATGGTTACTACGCCTCTGCAATTCCAGCATTATTTCTTTCTAGTCAATGAGATAGGTGTCAGTGTACTGTTTGGCAATTCCATGTAGTTTTACTTTCCTCCGACACCTTCTGTTCAGGTTGGAGCACTATATAGGCTTTACCTCATGTTCGCTACTGAACCACACATATATACAGACATAAATTATCAATTTACATTCAATTTTCATTAAAAAGATATCAAATATTTCAAGCTTACCACAATTCATGGAATAATACACAGTTACGTTGACTGGCAATGAATATAGCACAATTTCGATCTGCCGATGTCCCAGGCTTTTATTTAGAAAAATATGCACTGGCGCTCAACGCACTAGTTCTTTAGTAAGTTTATTTGAAAATGTGGTGCTGACCTGACGCCTCTGATTGACTATATTGGCGGGTCTAACCAATCGTGCCATGTTTACACAAGCGTTTGAAAAAAAGTACACCTACTCACGTTTCCCTAACAACACAGAATCAATATTTATAGTCCGACTAATCGTGTTTAGCCTTACATTTACTTTCCGCCAATCAAATAGGAGGTAACATGTCAGCCTATTTCCCGTACAATGGTGGTGTGAAAATCTGCCACTGAGCGATTCTGATTTTGGTGTTGTCTGACATCCCGCACTATTTCTTTTGGCTATAATTTGTTAATTCCTAGACTATTTGCGTAACGTTTAACATATTCTTTGTCAGCAAGTCCTAAGGAACCCAAATATATAAATTTAATGGGGCTAAGGGGCTGCGTTCAAAATATGCATTTTCTTCTACCTCCTGTTCACTTCGAATACGATGTGGTGTCTGGTTTACTGTAATGTTTTCAAACGTAAACCAGTATAATGTCATGTTTCCTAATAAGCGTTTTTCAGGTTTTTAAAACCTAACTCGTATGGGTAGTGTTTTTTTATCACTGTCGTTTGGAAAAAAGCTAGTGCTTGTGGCCTTACACGCGTGTTAGGGGTGGCATTAATTGTGTATCGCGAGACTGTGGTAGTATTGCCTGCGTTCCGGCTTTCAGCCCCTCCCTTTCTTTCTATCCTTAGTCCATCTGTCTTTCGTTTATGGTAACTTAGTGTATAAAATGACATGAATGGAATATTAAATATAGGTCAGCTTGCGTATCTCAAGGTTTTTCTTAGAAAGGCAGTACACGTTTTATCGTAGAAAGCGGGTATTGAAGCAGTAGGCTTTTACTATCAACGTGAAACGTTACAATTTGCAGACGAAGGAGAAAACAAGGGGGATTTCGAGTACAGGCATTGTGACAGCACTGTTCTTTACCATTCTTCTTTCCTTTCATTGAAGTTATTTGTTAGGCTTTACATTTACTTTTTAATTTATATATGTGGATTAGAATTTTACACGACAAATTCTCCCCACTTAAAACAGACGTTATGTGTCAGTCTATAATTCTATATACACATAGAGAAATTTATTATTTTTCCTGGAGTTTAGGGTGATTCTCATCACACGGATGGCGGCTTAAAAAATCCGCTCCCAGATTTGTTTTTCCACTTATATACTCTATGCTAAACTCAAATGGCTGCATCAATAATGACCAACGGAGTAATCTAGAATTCTCATGTCTAGCCTGTGCTAGAAACGACAAAGGTTTGTGATCCGTTTGCAACTTAAATGCCTTCCCATACAGATAAATATTGAATTTCTTTATCGCCCATATTACTGCAAGACATTCCTTTTCGCTAGTTGAGTAATTGGTTTCAGCTTTATTCAACTTTCTGCTAGCATATGCCACTGGGCTTAATTCCCCATCTAATGCATCTGATCTCTGTAGCAGAGTTGCACCTAACCCAATATTACTGGCATCAGTCCTTACAATGAATTCTTGACTTAAGTCAGGTAATTTCAAAATAGGTTTGCTTGTGAGCTTTTCCTTCAATTCCTGGTAAGCCATTTCACATTGTGGTGTCCATGTAATTCGATCTGGATTTCCCTTACGTGTCAAATCAGTTAACGGTGCACATATGGAATTAAAGTTTTTGATATACTTTTGGTAGAAACCACATAATGAGACAAAGGATCTCACGTCTTTCTTGGTTTGTGGTCTTGGGGCTTTCTTTAGTTTCTCTAAATTCTTGGGGTCAGGGGTCATGTTTCCCTGATAAACTGTGTGTCCCAAGAATTCCAATTCTTTACATCCAACGCAACATTTGGTTGGTCGGGCTGTTAAATTCGCTTCCTTAAGTCGATTAAACAGCATGTTCAGAGAGTCAATGTGTTCCTCAAATGTTTCTGTTGCTATAAGGATATCATCCATGAAATTTGTGATACATGGATTATTCAGAGGGTCCAATAATTTTCTCATCATTCTAGAGAAGACACTAGGCGCATTCTTCAATCCAAATGGCAATCTGTTAAACTCATAGTGTCCTTCTGAGGTACTAAAAGCTAGGTATGGTCTAACCTCAGGCTTTACTGGAATCTGATAGTATCCTTTACTCAGATCCACTTTTGAGAAATATTTAGCTTTATTTAGCCTGGCAAACAACTGATTTGTATCCGGCAATGGATCCACCTGTCCTTCTGTAATAGCATTCAGTCTCCTGTAATCTATACAGAGTCTATGTTCTCCAGAGGGCTTCCTTAGGAGTACAACACCGGAACTATACGAAGATTCACTGTGTGAAATAATTCCTTCCTTCAACAAATAGTCTATCTCTTCCTTCAAAGCTTTCTCCTTAGCAAAAGGAATCGAATAGGGTTTCATACAGACAGGTGTGGGGTCTATCAGCTTCATATCATATTCCAATAAGTTTGTATGCCCTGGTCGGTCTGTTAACACCTCTGTATGAGTATCTAGAACCTGTTGCACTCTCTCTTTCTGAGTTTTCGTTAAATGTGTACTGATTTTCACCTGTGCCGCTGTCTCACAGGGGTGTAATGGATATTCAAATGATGAAAGTGGTTCCTTTTTCATCTCCATGGCGATGGACAAGGTCAACAAGTGTGTCTCTTCCTGATGTTCTCTTTCCAAATATTTCTTCAGGAGATTCACATGATAGATTTTTTCTTTCCCCTTCTTATCTATCTTACAATTGGTTCTAGACACCTTCTCTAGAACTGTATATGGACCTTGCCATCCAATTTGTAACTTATTCTGGCTACCGGGTAGAAGAAGCAGTACCTTCTCTCCCACAGCCAAATCTCTGTCTTTAGCTTTCCTGTTATAATAGGCAGCATGTTTCTTCCTGGCTTGTCTTAAATTTTCATTGGCAAGTTTCCAGCCAGTTTTTAAACGAGTGGTCAGCTCATTCACATATTGGTATGAGGATGTAATATTTTCCTCTGCCTTTTCGTCAGTCCACGTTCTTAACAGAGCTTCGAGTGGACCTTTTATTGGCCTTCCAAACAATAATGTTGCCGGGGCCATACCGGTTGAACTATGGAGTACCTCCCGATAAGCAAAGAGGGCGGCGTGAAGGTACTGGTCCCACGTATCTGGTTTTTCGTGTGCCAACTTTCTCAGGATTGACATCAACGTGCCATTAAATCTTTCCACTTGGCCGTTCCCTTGGGGGTGGTACACACTACAATGGAAGTGTTTGGCCTGGAAGATCCTGAAAACTTCTTCAGTTAGTTTCCCCTTGAACTGAGAGCCATTATCAGTCAAGATTTGATTGGGAAAGCCTAACCTTGTGAAAATTGTGAGCAATGCCTCTGCCACATGTTTAGAATCAATCGATGACAGGGCTACCGCCTCTCCCCACATAGAACAAGTGTCCACCAGAGTCAGAATGTAGCTGTTCCTTCTCTTGGTTCGGGTGAGAGGTCCCACAAGATCCACGGCAACTCTCTCAAAGGGTGTTCCCACTATGGGCATTTCCCCCAGAGTTGCTGGTGCAGTCCAATGTTTAGGTGCTACTCGTTGGCACTCTGGACAGGATTTTACATATCGTTTGATATCTTCAGTTATCCCTGGCCAGAAATAGTGACAAGCTATACGCTGTCCTGTTGCGCTGATCCCCATATGACCACTGAAGGGAATCGCATGCCCTAGTTCCAACACTTTAGTCCTATATGAAGTGGGAAGGACCAGCTGTCCGTGACCATTGAATTCAGATCCAGCCTTCCTATATATCAGCTTGTTCTTCATATAAAACTCTCCCTTGCCTGGAGGTGTATAGGTTTTGGGCAACTTCTTGAAACACGGCTTGAGTGTTTTGTCCTCCGCCTGTGCCTTCCTCATCTCATCTGGATGAGTATTTATTGGATTATCCTCCTCCTTTTTAGACTGTGATCTGGTCTGCACTGTTGCCAATATCACAGGTCTCTTGGGATTCCCCAAGAAGACATATCTACACCCCAATATCAGAGGGTAGATTGGCTCATTTATCACTGCTGCTTTTATGATTCCTTCCACATATCGCGTTTTCACCTTTATCCGGGCGACGGGAAGTGTCATGGTAGCTACATCCTTGGTTGCAGTTTGAATCTCCACTGTTTCTGTGGTGTATTGATCTGCCTGCACCAGGTGAGAACTCACAACGGAATCGTAATCTAAACCGGTATCATATAAACACCTTATAGTGACACCATTACAGATGACATCTTCACACACTGGGGGGTGGTATGGTTCCTGTAGTTCTGCAGGTTTGACCTTTTTTTTTCGTTTTTCCCAGATGTCATAGCAGCACAATGAGGAGGTTTCCTTCTACAATGGTCAGTGTCATGATTGTTCATCTTACAATTTTTACACCACCTTTTTCCTTGGTTGAAAGATTTTCTTTCATCATATTTCCTTTCATCGAATTGTGGGGTTTTATTTTTATTGTCATACCGTGGCCTATCAAACTGGTGCTTACCTTTGTTTTGATATCTAGGATCAAATTTATTAAAGTTCTGTGGTGCCCTAAAATTTTCTACCTGTTTCTTTTTATTACCTGATACCTCTGCCTGAGCTGCTTGATACCTTTCAGCAACATTTAGCAACTCACCCAGCCTCTCTGCACCTTGTTCCATGAGAAACTTTCTCAGGTCTGGAGCCATGGACTCTCTTAATTGTTCTATAAGGACCATTTCCTTAAGATCTTGGGTTTTCCCCAGAGAAGTCCATTTCTCCAAGTATGTCTCTAACCGTGCAGAGAACTGGTGATAGGTTTCACCTGACAGTAGTTTAGCATTCCTAAATTTTTTCCTATAAAATTCTGCGTTCTTTTCATATCTTAACAAAAGAGCCTGCTTTAGCATGTCATAATTTTCCTGATCACCTCTGCTCATTTTGGCAAAAACTTCATAAGCTGCCCCACGAAGACCTTGAGATAACTTTAAGCTCCACCTTTCTCTCTCTAACCCATATGTGGTAGCTAATAGTTCATATCTATTTAGATAGCTCTCAATATCATCGTCTTTCTCAACAAAATGATCTAAATGAAAATTCATAGCTGAGGTTGAGGCTCCCTGACTAGCAGTGGCATCAGAGGTAAAGGGACTGGCACCATTTTCAGGAGCATGGCCTTGAAACTCAAACTCCCTTAGTCGTAACTCATGTTCCCTTTGTAATCTCTTCTCCTCCTTTTCTGCTTCCCTTTCTGCAGCTAATCTCTTTTCTTCTCTTTCTGCAGCCTGTCTTCTTTCCTCGGCTTCCAATGCTTTAGCCTCTTTGTCAGCCTCAATCTGCAACCTCTTAGCCTCAGCCTCAATCTGCAACCTCTTAGCCTCAGCCTCAATCTGCAACCTCTTAGCCTCAGCCTCAATCTGCAACCTCTTAGTCTCAGCCTCTAACTTTCTTTCGGCCTCTTTTTCTAATCTTCTTTCTTCCCGTTCAATATATTTGTCACATTCAGCAGTGACATAAGCAATCATAATTTGCCCGTCCATTCCTAACTCTTTCGCAGTCTGTACAGCAGCAGATCGAAATTTTGCCAAGTCGGCCATTGTCTAACATGCAATTGTAAACAATTCAATCTTTCAATAATTATCTAAGGACACTACAGGCACTGAGAGCTCAACCTTATTTATTTCCACCCAAGGATACCTTTTAATTCTTTATTATTCCCAATATCTATAACAGGAGAAAGTTCAATATCCCTGGAGCGAGACCCCAATATATGTGGTAAAGTGGGATGTTATAAATATTTATAGGGGACTTAGTGTACTGACTGAGATCAGCTGTGAAGGTATCTGTATCTAATAGGTGTAGTGTTTTGCAGATAACCTTACTTGCTACCACATTATACCTCAGTCAGAATTATTCTGGAATATTGTGATGACTACGTTAAATGTCTAGGGTATGTATATGATGAAGTGTAAGTCACAACAACAACAGACAGATATACAATTTAATTTATTCCACCACACTTGACAACACTGTGACACTCACACACATTTAACACTCTATAAGACTATCTTAAATGAGGCACTGGTAAATTTTCAAATATAAATATGTATTAATTACTTTCACTAAACTATGTGTCCTGATTCAAATACAAAGTGAACCAGGAATCACAATCAATTGTAATTACAATTTATATGTACAGAATTTATCAATATGAACCTTGTAATGACATATTTTATTAATATTATCCTATGTGTGTCAGTTGTGTAGTGGTAATATGAGGTAATACGGGTTTTGTTTTTTCAAGCTATGTTGTTATTTGTCATCATGACTTCAAGTTTTGTTTATCTTGGAAATAATATGGGGCAAAGTTCACAGTTCCTATCAATTTAAACACTGTATTTTCCCTCTGTTTTATTATGAAGTCAGATTTTGAGGGGGGCTATAATGTTGAGCTCCTCTGGCCACAGACGCTTATCTTTCGTGATGGCGGCAGGAAAAGACTCCTCTGCTCGATAGCCTCCCTGTGTTCTGGAGACACCTCACTGGTCACTATCTGGACCCAGGAGTATGCTGTCAGCCTCTAGGTTCAGCAAAGCTCAGACCAGGTGCTGCTCAATAACTTTAGGACCACGGTCCCTGAAACAAGAAGGTTGTACCTCCTATTTCAGAACTAATTTATACTAAATTTCTAGACTGAACACAATACATAACAAACACTGAGTTCAGAGCGGTAGGCCAACTGCTATCTTCATCTGAAACAATTTTAACCAGTATACTCCTCCCTAATGGTTACTACGCCTCTGCAATTCCAGCATTATTTCTTTCTAGTCAATGAGATAGGTGTCAGTGTACTGTTTGGCAATTCCATGTAGTTTTACTTTCCTCCGACACCTTCTGTTCAGGTTGGAGCACTATATAGGCTTTACCTCATGTTCGCTACTGAACCACACATATATACAGACATAAATTATCAATTTACATTCAATTTTCATTAAAAAGATATCAAATATTTCAAGCTTACCACAATTCATGGAATAATGCACAGTTACGTTGACTGGCAATGAATATAGCACAATTTCGATCTGCCGATGTCCCAGGCTTTTATTTAGAAAAATATGCACTGGCGCTCAACGCACTGGTTCTTTAGTAAGTTTATTTGAAAATGTGGTGCTGACCTGACGCCTCTGATTGACTATATTGGCGGGTCTAACCAATCGTGCCATGTTTACACAAGCGTTTGAAAAAAAGTACACCTACTCACGTTTCCCTAACAACAAAGAATCAATATTTATAGTCCGACTAATCGTGTTTAGCCTTACATTTACTTTCCGCCAATCAAATAGGAGGTAACATGTCAGCCTATTTCCCGTACAATGGTGGTGTGAAAATCTGCCACTGAGCGATTCTGATTTTGGTGTTGTCTGACATCCCGCACTATTTCTTTTGGCTATAATTTGTTAATTCCTAGACTATTTGCGTAACGTTTAACATATTCTTTGTCAGCAAGTCCTAAGGAACCCAAATATATAAATTTAATGGGGCTAAGGGGCTGCGTTCAAAATATGCATTTTCTTCTACCTCCTGTTCACTTCGAATACGATGTGGTGTCTGGGTACTGTAATGTTTTCAAACGTAAACCAGTATAATGTCATGTTTCCCAATAAGCGTTTTTCAGGTTTTTTAAAACCTAACTCGTATGGGTAGTGTTTTTTATCACTGTCGATTTGAAAAAAAGCTAGTGCTTGTGGCCTTACACGCGTGTTAGGGGTGGCATTAATTGTGTATCGCGAGACTGTGGTAGTATTGCCTGCGTTCCGGCTTTCAGCCCCTCCCTTTCTTTCTATCCTTAGTCCATCTGTCTTTCGTTTATGGTAACTTAGTGTATAAAATGACATGAATGGAATATTAAATATAGGTCAGCTTGCGTATCTCAAGGTTTTTCTTAGAAAGGCAGTACACGTTTTATCGTAGAAAGCGGGTATTGAAGCAGTAGGCTTTTACTATCAACGTGAAACGTTACAATTTGCAGACGAAGGAGAAAACAAGGGGGATTTCGAGTACAGTCATTGTGACAGCACTGTTCTTTACCATTCTTCTTTCCTTTTATTGAAGTTATTTGTTAGGCTTTACATTTACTTTTTAATTTATATATGTGGATTAGAATTTCACACGACAGTCGCTTACTGCATTCCTCACTTTCACTGCATCTTTGGCCCCGTACGTGACACTGATCCGTCACCTTTTGTGAAGTTTTAAGCAACGTTGTGACTTGTTCGAGCCCCCAGCTGGTTTAAACCAGCAAAATTCCTGTTATAAGTACTTTTGGCTCTATGGCTGTAACTATATGTATATATATATATTAAAGATCCTCGATCTTACATGCGCTCTCATATCTATAATAACTGAATCAACTATGAATTTGCAAAATAACAAATAACAAATTTAATAATCAGTCTTTAACATGTTAAAATAAATATGGATGAAGATGATTTTAGAGGGTTTAAGAAATTATCTTCATCGAGACTTAATTGGGGACTGTTGGTTATTGTCCGTTGCTTTGGCCTGTTAACTAAAGTTAACTTGCGGAGTACTGTAATAGTTGGTTGTCGAGTCTTTCGTGATGAGGGCTCTTCTCTAGAGGCGTCTAGATGAACTCCACTTCTAATGTCAATGTGGGTATCTTCACACCGTGTCCACTGTAGGTAGTTGGTGTCGACCCCAGCTCTTGAATCACTAGATAGTGGCGAAGACTCTTACTTCAGACTAATCTCTTGTAAGTATAACTTCGTACCACGAACTTTAGACAAAATAAAAAGAACAAATGCCTCTGCTAAGTACATAAGTGGGCTGAAGATTAACAGGCGCATTGTCTCGCTGTCCTTCCACCAGTTGGGTCTCTCTGAATTTTTATTCTCCCTGAGCACAGCATAGCTCAGGTAATATGATTAGAAATCACATTATTCTTCTGGTCACTTAAATCGGAGAATGTGTCTGGACGGCGCGAGTGCATTGGCTTTTGCCTGAACTAACATTATAAAAGTACACATATCTTACAAAATGGTACTATACACACTACGCACATGTGACGTAATCATCTCGCTGATCCATTCGGAGTCTAGGGTCGCTTCTGCTTTCGCTATCCTGTGCGAACTGGCATAAAGCCAACACCAGCGCTTGCTGTTGTGGTTTATGAACATACCATTTTCATATGTTGAGGTTGCCAGCCTCCTATGCCTTGTATAACCACTTAGCTTGTACAGACATGTCAAATTCACATAGCAAAATCAATGTTTACACTTACTCCAAATTAACATTTTGGAAACATGATCTCCTGGCACAGACTAATGGAAACAGCAACTAGGATTAGATGCTTCGAACCCTTGGTCGGGGAAACTTTAGTATTTCTCTTATGATGGGTGCTGTCATTCCTTAAGTCTCTAGTCTTGGTATTTAAAAATTCGGGTTCTCTTTTCTAAGTTACAAAGATGCCCAAATATTTCGTCTGTCACTTATAATTTGGAATTCTAGTCCGATGTCTCTCTGGCTCCTGGGCGTTGCCAATTTGACGTTGCGATGCAGTCTGATTTGTGTCTCCGAATTTGCTAGGTTGTATTCTCATTTTCCTTCAAGCTTCCACATTGGTATTTCCGAACAGCTTTCCAATAAGAGCTAAAGTTTATTTCAGGCTCTCGATTTAGACCAGTCTTGTCTCTTTAGAACTACGTGGGTCGGGGTGTTAAATCATTACTATCCCCCGCGTGTTTAAAATATCAATTTTAAAATTTAAACTCGTGACCTCTATCAAATATGGCAGTAATACTTCCGATTGCACTTGTGCACACTTACGAACACATATGTGAACTCATTTCCTGACTAATACCTTCCGCCCATATTGTCTCCTCTGACATATTATCTGTACTATTGATACAGAGATGGACCATCGGAAGCGATTACCTATTATCACCTGTGTTTACGTACATCTCCCAGACGGATTTCATTTCTTAGACAGACAATCTAGCTTTCCTACCGTCAATCGTGCGAGACCACCTTTTGTCAACAATGATTTCCTGTGACTGTTTGCAAAACACGACACTGGGCGATAAAATTATAATCTGCTAGCCTGTCTAACTGGCCTTGTAATACTATGATTCACATGGTGAAACGTAAACGAGTCTGGGAGTGACTAGGCAAGAATGTAGGTGCATAAAATATGCCAAATAATAGGACGATCGGTGAGGAAAATGAAGAAATAAGTTACTGAAGCAGGAGAGAATGAAAATGATGTAAAAGGGCACAACTATATTCCGTCACATGCGCACAGAAACTGTTCACTGTGCATGCTACTGATGTCCCAATAAGTGAAAGATCAGTAAATGACAGAAATAAAATCAGTTGCATAGTGAAGTTTATCCACCGCCCCCCCCCCCCCCCCCGCCCCCCCCCCCCCCCCCCCCCCCCCCTTTTCCCTCTTCCCACCTTTAATTAATTAACATTGAAATCTGAACTTAAGTAATTCATTTCTATCCTTCACTTAGATGGGAAAAGGACAGAACTATAAGAACTGAAAATAAATGCTAATTAAAACTGCAGCAAATGTCAACGAATCTACAGTTGCAGAAAAGACAGACACAGCTATATGCCAAAGAGAACGAGAGAAAATACAGTTTTAAATATCTTTGAGACGAGACTTATCGCGACTGGCCAAGAGAGACAGTTTTGGCTACATGTCAAATAGGATTAAAGTTACATACAAAAGATAGAGGCAACTTAATTGCAAGCCAAAGAAAAATGAAAGGCACAAACGACAGAAATGCAGATAAAATTCCATGCCAAAGAGGCATATGCAGAATCGAGTGTAAAATAAATGCGATGAGAACTGAGGCGTAAGGAAAAAAATAGCTGGGCGCATGAAAGAGATTCTGACAGTTATAAAGCACATACTGTTCAAGAAAACATACTTGAAGCTGTCTTACAAGTTCCAGAGATAGGTCTTTTATAAATATTATACATAAAGGGGGTATGCAGCAGACATATGTAAGAAATAAAGAAGCAGAAAACTAGACAACGGAAAAGCAACAATGATAGGTTTACCGAGGGCTCCAAGATAGGACCATCCGAAAAGCACCACTGTCTCGAAAGGGAACGGATTTCTGTGGTGCTTTAGTGTGGTTAATCGCGATTCACTCCCGTAGCGAGGCGGTGGTGCCGTTCGGATTGTCCTGGGTTCGAGTCCTCGGTAAGCAAATCCCTTCTGTTGATTTTCTGTTATCTAGTTTTTTTTATTTCTTACGAGTGCCAGCAACATATCCATTTTTGTGTATTATTTATTTACTGTTCACAGGCCTCGGGTTTCTCCATTTGTTTGAGTATTTTGTACTCGAGGCAGGTATAGTCCTTGGCTACGATATACTTTCCTGTCAAGTTCGATTTAAATGACCGTTACAGCGAGCGTATTTGGAATCAGACACTTCCAACTGTTTCACAATAGTCACCGTTTGTTTTTGTGTTTTGTTTTCCCCAATGACTTCGTATATAGAAGAATTCTTAAACAAGTTTCCCTTAATATTGAAAAAATGTGACTAAAAGCGGTAATATCATTGGCTGTCTCCTTCGAAAAGCAGTTTCATATTTTGACAGTAAGGGGTCATCCGCACATGACGTCATGCAGTGGGATTTGAGGACTGGTGTAGCGAGAGGAAAGATATAATGATGACGATATTATCCTGGACAAATAGATGTATCAGATGATATCAGGATAGTGCCATATAAGAGACTGGTCTTACAAGAAATACCCCCATTCTCTGAAAAGAGTAATGGTGTATCGACATCAAATGTATAGTCAAGCTGTATAAGATGTCATCTCAACCCAGAAGGTGTCCTTTCCTAAGGCTATGTACACCATCACTAGTAGCTTCACGTGTGAATCGCGCAATGTCATTTATACGATCATATGTAAACGTTGCTGCAAAACCTATATTGGCCAAACAGGCAAACGACTTGGGGACACATTCAGCCAGCACTTAAATGACATCGCTCAGCAAAAGTCCACACCAGTTGCTATACACTTCAATGGTCCTGACCACCATGGTCCCATCGACATCCAGGTCACAGCGATCCGATCCTGCTCCTCTGACACTGCCAGCCGAGAACAGCTTGAGAACCGTCTTATCCACCGCATGGGGTGTCTAAAACCAGCCGGTCTCAACACTTTTCACACCTTTGTCTGAGGTCCCTCTCCTCTCTTGCTCTATTTTACTCTTTCCACTCTTATCCTATTCTTCTATTTGTATGCCATATAATTTTTTTATTTCATATTTATTTATCTCCCACTCATTCTGTCCTCTTCTATTTCCAGTCCCCACTTTTATCACGTTGGGTAGTTTATTGTCCGGTTTCGTTTTTTTAGTTTCTTAGTATGCATTGTGTACATCCGGCGGCGGAAGTCACTTTCTGTTCAGCCACGCGCTCATCAACAGACAGCGATTTTGATAGAATTTCGGTTCTTGCCTTCAGGGAAGTACCCAGTTTTTATTTTATTTAGTTTTTATGTGTCCTATCTAGCCTTCACTTTCTTTCCTTTCCTGACGAAGGCCTTGTGGCCGTAACGTAGACTATTTTCTTTGTCTTTTGTCCTCGTAAGACGAATCACCTTTTTTCGATTTTTTTTCAAACCCATCCATTAGGTTCCTATGGTGCCCATCTCCAGACTAACCTTAGACACTGACTCTGCTAGAGGGACTAAACTAACCAACAAGAATTAAGAACCAAACTTAAATAATTCAATGAAGACTGTTGGTACAATTTATTATTTATTTATGTACAGGATCTTTCTTTTTTCTGTTGGATAATTTCCAAATAAACTCAAATTGATATATATATATATATATATATATGGTTTCACCGTCAAATATTTATATTACATTTAATGTTAATTAAAGATCATACTCATCTGTTTTCTATATCTTTGATGAAAACTGTCTTTCTTCTGTGCTAAACGTGAACAAATGTTAATAGTATTATATCACAAGTTATAATGGCCTTTGCTATGTTCTTTAACACCCCATACTTGTTCCATCATTTCAATGTTCACATGTAGAGAATAAACTCGTAGGTTATATGTTCCATCTTCTTTAGATTCTTATAACCTGAAGTTTTTAATTTCTTTTGTGTGGTATGGTTTTTTGTAAAGTCAAGTAGCCCCAAACAAGGCTACTTATCTTCGAAAAGTGCTTCTAGGCCTGGCCCAGCAATGGAACTGGAAAGAATCCCACAACTGCGGTTCTTCCAATCTTAAAGGTGGCACTGTTGAAGACCCTCTGACATTTCACAAGGGCTCAGAACAACAAAAGCTTTCTCCAGCTGACTTAGGCACGTATAATTGAGTAAACTCTTCAAGGCAGGATATAACCTGAAATGTAATATATATAACCCACGTAGTATCGCTCACTGACTCTCTATCCAGTCAGGAGGTAAGATCAGACAAGATGTGGTTACTCATGAGAATCATAGCAAGTAAAAAATAACATAATTTATTTAATTAATAGCACACTATTCCAGTAATTCTCTGGTTACAGTTTGTCCATGATTTGCTTCCTTACAATCAGATAGCCTTGTGGAAAGAGTTATGTTATAACTCAATTTGTACAGTAAAATAATTTCCTTCATTCTTTCCATCTTTCCAATAAGGTGGTCCATTCCCGCAAGCTTAACATCTTCAAAATACTTTCCTAAAACTAACATCACGATCTACACGTCCATCTGCTTTCATTTCACAATTAAATTGAGCTAACACATGTTTGAATTCCCTCTAAGAATTACACAGTGATTTCACACACACTTATCCACTTCTATAAGGCACATATTAATAATATAATTATATATACATATGTAATTACATTCTTTCTAACCCTCAAATACACGCAGACCGGCTTTTAATGGCTCCATAGACTATGTTACCCTGCAGATGGCAGTGGAGTCTGGTAGTAGACGATTTCTCTCGTGTCTGAAGTTTGAATTGTGTGGCAAGTGTTTTAGTATTGGTGCCTTCCGCCTTTTATAATTCAAGGTTTCCCGTACGAGAAAGCATCAAGGCCAAAGTATTTTGTAGACTAGAAAAAGTGAAAATCTAAAACGTTCTGTGCCAGTATGAAAAACCTGAAATCGTTCTAGTTTCTTTATCTCTGAACGGATTTCCTTCATACAAAGCTTATATTATTCTTAGGGCTAAGCTCTATCTTTTGCAGAAGCTCTCTTATGTCTAGATTAATCAAACTTTTTACTGGAGCAGCCTAAACATGGCAAAGCACAACATGGTTCATGCTTCGGTGCATTAAATACACCTTTTCTACGGTTCTACACCACTTCCAGTGAAATTATATATATCTGTCAATAGCTAAAGATACCTATTATCCAATAATGTTCATCATTGATATATTCCGTTCCTATCTGCACATTGCCTTTCGAACAATTGTCAACATCTACACTTTCTCGTCTTCCTACTAAAAGGCCTTACAAATTATTAGCATTGCGTGACCCGAGCTGCCGTTTTGATTGGTTGTTTGGCTTCTCGGAATTTCTGTACGGTGTAATGTTTTGAATGATAGCCGAGATAGGATTCAGACTCATCACAAGAGGTCTAAAATTTTGTGACGAAGTGTGATG
This sequence comes from Oreohelix idahoensis, assembly GCA_024509875.1. Classification (NCBI taxonomy): domain Eukaryota; kingdom Metazoa; phylum Mollusca; class Gastropoda; order Stylommatophora; family Oreohelicidae; genus Oreohelix; species Oreohelix idahoensis. The sequence continues at coordinate 46,212 of JAMPIV010000947.1, forward strand.
ATAGGGCGAGGGGGAGGGCTTTGAAAAAATGTGACGTCACACAAACATATACGAGTGAGGCTCACATCTTATATAAAAGATGTTAGAACAAAATAGATTTTGTAACCTAAATCTTTAAAATCTACTTGTATATATGCAACAGTTAACAACTCCCTCGTGGATGACTTATATTAATATTATTATCTCTGCTGAAATATCGGACAATATTGTAATCTTTAACTGTTTTAAATTTGTTTTAATTATTCTTTCTTTTTTTTTAAATTCAACATAATGCACACCTTCCCAGTAAAAAATGTTGATCTGGACCCAAATGGACTTCTAGGTTGTTCAATGGAGAAGAATCTTACTTTGCTGTGGGATAACAATAACGAAGAGAAATAATTCACTGATAAAAACTGATAAGATCTTGCAAAAAGAAAGAGGAGCTATCATTGCATTGAGAAACATATGGAGAACAAGAGAAATCAAGTCCAACACGAAAATAAGAATCTTCAACTCAAATGTCAAGTCAGTCCTATTGTATGACTCTGAGACATGGAGAGCAACAAAAACAACAACCAAAAAGCTACAGACTTTTATAAACGGGTGCGTGCGTAGAATAGAAGGTCTGAAATGGTATGACAAAGTTACAAATGTGGAACTGATGACAAGAACCAGCGGAACTAGAGTTGAGAAGAAGACACTGGTGATGGATAGGACACACATTGAGGAAACCTGTTGATAGCATTACAAGGCAGTCCTTGTTCTGGAATCCACAGGGAAAGAGAGGCAGAGGTAGACCAAAAACACATGGAGAAGAGAACTGGATACAGAGGTGAAAATGATGATGAAAACATGGAAAGAACATGAGCGGATGGCACAGGACATGAATACTTGTGTTTGTTGAAGGTCTATGCTCCTTGGGGAGCTAAAAGGTATTGATTGATTGATTAAAGAACTTCAGTATTTATTTTTAACTGTTAAGGATGTTCTCTCAAGTCTGACATTATTTTATGAAACTTCAACATAATTATGAACTGAAGTTACTGTTGTGTTTACTGTAAATTTATTTGCGTAAATATTGTTTGAAATTAAATTATGTCAAAAGGAGCGATATTTTTAATATACAGTGTGGTCATAAAGTCCTGGTGCGGTTGTAAATTTTAATAACTAAAGTTGTACAAACAATATAACTGCGTAGCAAAAAACACGTGAAGTTCAATTCTTAGTTTTTTTATATTACAAAAATTTAATCAATGTAAATGTGATCTTTATTTACTTTTATTTACAGATATCGGTTAACCCCAAATGGCGACAGTTCAAGAAAAGGATAACTGTGGCTGAAGTCGCGGGGGTAAAACATTAGTGACGTAACATACAGTAACATAATTAAGAATCTTTAGACTTCCTGCTCAGATAAATAGTCTCGGCAAGTTAACACGATTTGCCTCGAACACACGTCTGGGATTTTGTCTTTTATTTCAGAATTCCTCTGTGACTCTGTGTGTAGTTTTCTGTAGGAGTCCGGGTCAGTATTAATTTTTGCAAGTTTTCTTTTCCAGTTGGTAAAATATGCTCTAATACGTGTTTCCATTCCTAATTAATTCAGAGTCCACCTCTATTCTTTCCTGTAACAAGGTCTGAGCTGTCTACTGGTGACGATTTCTGGAATGCAGTCTCACGTGTCAAAATTGTTCTACATTATATATCATAGATTTCCTGCCCCCGCTTTTCCGGGCGGTTGGGATAAACGCCCAATCGACGCAATGGTTATTCGCGCATCAAAATGCCAGCCAATCTTATTAAAAAGTTTTAGTTATGGCAACTTTATGATGAAATATTTTGCATGACTCATCTTGTGCACAATTTCAAACCAGTACTTTCTTAAACTGGGCTGTAAACATCCGATTATTCTTTGGTAAAGTTGCATCTATCACACTTCAAAATGTCTTCCCAGAATGGGGATTATCTTACTTGCTTATCCCAGGCAATTCAAACGTCGTTATCAGACAATGACTCGGCGCAATTCGACCGTCTGTCTGGACATATTCGTGGTTTATCCGTATCTCCAATATTGCGGGTCTATTGTTCTGGCGAATTGAAAGGGATGACTCCAATGTTGTACAAACATCAACGATAGCCTTTCACCTGGAGTCCATGTGGAATCGTCGCATTGTTTGTGACTTAATTAATCCCTCAGGGATGGACCGTCGAATTGAAGTGAATTGAAGTGTGAGAGTTATGTAAACAATGACGTTCGGTTGAGTTTTCTGTGTTGACAGAAATAGACCAAGTTAGGGCAAGGGAGAGAAAGAAATATTAAAATCTCGCCTGCACAGTAAAGGTAATGCAAAACTGCCGGAGTGGACACGAGAGCGCACAAACCGTTTTGTGACAAACATAAACAACAGTATATAGATGTACAAAATGTGCCACACCATCTTTATGTCTATAGAATATATCACTGCGTATTTCGGTGTACACAATACATCAAACTGTTTTAAACTATACAGAATACAGCAAACAATCTTCAATGAGATATCAAGTTACAGACTACATACACCGTCTTTATGTTTATAGAATATAGTACTGCGTCTTTTGGTGTACACAATACATCAAACTATTTTAAATATATAGAATACAGCAAACTATTTTCAATCAGATATCAAGTTACAGACCATGTACACTGTTTTTATGTTTATAGAATTTAGCACTGCGTCTTTCGGTGTACAAAATACATCAAACTGTTTTAAACTAATCAGAATACGACAAACTATCTTCAATCAGATATCAAGTTACAGACTACGTACACCGTTGTTAGGTTTATAGAATATAGCACTTCGCATTTCGGTGTACAAAATACACCAAACTGTTTTAAACTATACAACAAACTTTCTTCAATCAGATATCAAGTTACAGGCTACATACACAGTTTTTATGTTTATAGAATATAGCTCTGCATCTTTCGGTGTACACAATACATCAAACTGTTTTAAACTATACAGAATACAACAAACTATCTCCAATCAGATATCAAGTTACAGACTACGTACACCATCTTCACCTTCACAGATGCTCAAATAGTCTTCAAATTTCTACTTAAAACGTTTATAGCACACAAAAGGTGTTCACGTTTTCAGAATGCAATAAATAAATAATACACACATAAAGATATGTTTCAGGCATTCGTCAGAAATAAAGAAGTAGAAAACTAGACAACAGATAAAAACAACAGAAGTGAGTGGCTTATCGGTGTGTGAATTATTTACTTAATGTTCACTGGCCTCGGGTTTCACCCTATTTATTTAAATGTTTATACAATACAAACCTATCCTCTGTCCTGTACTGTGTTCATTTTTTGATCATTTACTAGACACAGTATTAAGGTCTTTGTCTTGTGTAATCTAACCTATACTGTATAATAGGAGGACCGAAGAAGTGATGGCGTCATTAATTAGGCTGGGTCGTCCCTAGGTACATATCAGGTGTTATGTGTTGAAAATCGCGCTAATGACCCTGTTCACGAAGCACTATTTTTGTGGTGCCTAGTTGGTAGAGAGGGTAGTGTCATTCGCTTCCATAGCTATGCGGTGGTGCCGTTTGGAAGATCCTGAGTTCGAGTCACCGGTAAGCCAATCACGCCAGTTGCTTTTCTGTTGTCTTGTTTTCTACTTCTTTATTTCTCTCGAGTGCATACTTTTATGTGTGTTTTATTTATTTACTGTTTACAGGCCTCGGGTTCCCCTGTTTATTTATTTAAATATTCAGAATGAAACATAATCTGTCCTTTCAGATTTCTACACATCGTAAACGCGTGGAATACACAATTCCATCCTCACTTATATAGACCATTGATCTGCCATCCATGAGTTTTCAAATAAATTATTTAATTTAAAAATTGAATTATTTTTTATGTCTGCTTTTAAGCACACTAGAAGGTATAAACACATTTATAAGACACTAGTGGTAATCCATATTATTTATAAAACGGTTTTATGAGATTTAATACAGCCAAGGAAATTAACACTTTTTAAACATATTTATCCAGCGACACTTTTGTTTCAGATCGTCCCAGTTCATCGTAACGCATTAAATCTCGCTTTATATCTCATTTAATGTACAGGCTAGACTGGCGTGCTTTTAAGGCGCTTGTGTTTTTCATAAAATCAAATTTTAAATATTGATGCCCGGAGTGTCGTGCAATTTTGTTTTATACTTTATAGGGCAATTGTGTATTATTGGCTTTTAGCCAATCTGAACATTTAAAAATAAATCAACGTTTACAATCCTGCTCTAGGTCGTAAAGTGGTTTTTTTTTTTTTTTGTGGAGTTGTTTTTCTTTCTTCTTTCTTGAGCTTCATTAGGCTCAGCTCTTCCTCTATCTCGGCAGAGAGTTTATTCTGTTCATTCTTGTTTTGTTTAAAATTAAAGTATTCAGTATAACTTCCCTTTTCATGTTGCGTTGTTTGTAACACATAAGGAAGGGAAACCCGAGGCCTGTAAACAGTAAATTAATATGAAACAAATATAGTGATAACATACCTTTATATTTGTTTCATATTAATTTGCGTTGTTTGTACCTCATAGTACAATTGATTTTATTTGGTATCGGCTATTTAAAAATGTGTTGTTTCTTTCTTTCTTGACTTTTCATCCATCATGACTCGGATTATTACACAGCATATATATATATATATATATATATATATATATATATATATATATATATATATATATATATATATATATATATATATATATATATATATATATATATATATACATACATACACACATACAACTAATGTACATTGAACAATTACCGCCCCATAATATTTACAACTAAAAAAGTAATAATGTACGAAACGCGTTTTTGAAGTCAGTAAGATTTCAGACTCAAACATTTATATCATGCGTCCCTTAATAACATGACAGACAACTGGGTCCCAACCACACGCGATGGTATATTATATAGTGCTGTCGTTGCTGACGTTAAAGACGCAAACCACACGACTGACCATACGATTGTGACATGAAAGGTGGAAACCCCTAAAGATAGACTAGATCTACTATACTTGTATATCATTAAATCATTCCTGGCAGATCGACAACAAGGAATACTCCGTAACAATTCTGCATCAGATTGATCCAAGATAGCTATAGGATTCCCGCAGAGCTCTATTTGTGGACCTTTAATCTTCATCTTATTCATTGTCATGAAATGACGTATGTTTCACATCACGAATTCTAATAACTCTGGCCCTACGGTGCGCCATACATTGTAAAAAGATATGATACACCGACCAATGAAAACGCTTTTTTGGTCCTGTGTTTACAACTGCTGGGAGAATAAATATGGCAAAACCCTATTTGTGTAACATGATTAACTTCGGAAAGTTACTACAGCAGTATGGAAGAAGTACCACTTGGCAGAGGTTATCAAAACAATATTAGGGATGTTACTCTACCTGTAAGTAGTAATACTTTTACTAATAATATTATAGGACGGGGGAAATCTTAGGTTAAATGCATTCGAAGCTTCAGGTTGGCCTACGTTTAGTTGTTTAAACTATGCATAACAGAAAATGCAAGTAGTAACCAAAAAGATTATTACATAGATATGTAAAGCCTAATTCCAAGTATAATGTAAGCTTTAATTGACTAAAATCGCATCAGGAATAACGAAGATAATTAAAAAAGTAATTTTCCTACATTGTACAAAAGGCCAAACGGTACCCACATTTTCCGATAGTTATTGCATTACTCGGGGATTCTATCTCTTACGCCCGAGGTCAGACTATAAATATACTTGCCTAACAAACTCCGGTCAGTCACGATTTTAAAAACACAGAGAGCGGGGAAAGCAGAGCACGTGTTAATGCCAGCGTTTTCCTTCTGCAGTTCTTAGCAGACCTTAATCAACCGTTGAGGGCTAGTCTGTGTGTGTGCCTGAGGGTTTAATCCTTTAACCAAAAGTCTCCAAAATAAGAAGAGGCTTCTCTTACTGAAAGTTGCAACGAATGCAGTGCCAGTCTATGATAAAGTGCCAGCCATTACGTTTGTAGCTACTGGAACGATTTCATCTGAATATTGTATCCAGCATCTAAGGGAGCCATCCGCAGTGACTCAGCTAAGTTGCTTAAGGCAACTGTGCAGCTTATCCATACTCACTAAAGACATATACGCATCCAGTTTGTGATGACCATAACACGTATAGAGTATCAATAAACTTGTAATAATCATAATAATAATTCCTCCAGTGAATAATCAAGCCAGCTATTTTGTCTACAAGATGATAGACATTGTAACCCAAGAGAAAGACATTTTGTTGAACTGTTCTTATTTAATTAATGTTGTAAAAAAATTGATATTAATACTTTTCAAATAGAAAAGAGTAACTGTTCAATTAAATTGTAAATATTCACCAGCAGACTTTCTTAAATTCTTTAAGTTGAATTACAGTTCTTGTTGGTGAATTTAGTTATATAATTACCCCTAGCAGAGTCAATAACAATATTTAAATACATAATCACAGAGGCGGATCAGGAGAGGTAGTAGTTAGGTACTACATCACCATCTTCTCTGGGAACGTACATAGCTTGACCCTACCTTTGTGTCTATACACCCTTACTCTCTTCAGAGAAGGGGCTGTTACTGATAAGACCAGACTCTTATCTGGCACTATCCTGGTATCATCTGATACATCTTTTTATCCAGGATATCTTATCTTTAATAACATCTGAACCTCTCGCGACATCTGGGGGCTCGTCCGGGATTTCATTTACTACCCTGGGGTCTTTTCTTTGAGACTGTGGTAAGTGAGAGGTTAATGATGTTACTACACGAAGGGTAAACAAAGTGAGGTCCAGCTGTGTAAGTTCCCTGAGTCTAATTGATGATGATGATGTTCTCAGGGTCCCTATCCGCTACCTCTCTAAGATCTCACTCTGTGTAAAATAATCTCTGTGATGTAGTGTGGCAAGTGTCTAGGGTAATGTATCTATTGTGATGTATGAATAATGTCAAACATAACTTTAACTCAATAAATGTGAAGTAAGTAAGACTGTTGGTAAAGTTATATTAATATATTACAATTTTTGTATTTTCCTGTACCTCATTTCTTTTGGGACAGGAATGTTTTCCAATCAAGAAAATCTTATTTACAACATATAAATAAATAAAGAGGACCCTTTGTCCATAACTGGTATATTAAAGTGTCACTGTATGTGTATCGCACAGTCTGATTTAATAATTTCTATAACAAAGAGTCAATTTGGTGAGGATCTGTTGGTATCATCACGCCCACAGGAATTTCTGTTCTTGTTGTGGAAATTGTTAAGATGAGATCTCATATGCCCATGTAAAGGGACTTGACCTGACAGCCTGTCTGAGGTGGATGACTGTAGACTATGCAAGGTCAACACAAGAGTTGTCTTCTGACCACTGATGCAGCATGCAGCTTTACTGAGGCTTCAATGTACACAAGATCTGCCTGCACCAGGTTTCCTGCCACCACTAAGTAATAGGCAATATAACCCTGAATAAGAAGGATATTCCCTTCCTTTTATATGCTGGCTATAACAATTCCACAACTAATCAATACTAAGATTTTCTGGGATCAGCCACGTGTGCGAACCATTTGCACCAGACCTTATTTTCTTTGACTTCACTCCGTCCTGTGTTTACATTCTTCTTCCCATATGGCTGCAACGCTCCTGTCACCTTAAGCATTGATTGTCCTCCCTAAAATCAGCTGGGGTATACAATTTTCTTCTTGTGACCTGTTAAATCTTTTGTTCAAACATCCTAGGTATGTTTTCATGTGTCATTAGAACACTGTGGCACTGCAGAAGATTGCTAGTGGCCTCTGGACTTACAGTCGTAAAATTTTATGGCAATATTCAAACACAAATTAGTTTCACTTCCCTCTAAGTCTGCTTAGGCATTGCCTACTTAGGCTGTCGTAACCTCTTCCAACTGGCAATGTCGAACAACAAAATATGGCGCACAATCTGTGGCCAGTTACATGCCAATGAAATACTAATACTTATTTATCTTACCGCAAGTAAAGAATAATCACACAATCACAGGATTGACTAGCAGTAAATGGCTCAATTCCAGACTGCTGTGTCGTCCAGACGGCAAAGGCATTTGTCACCAACGCTTTGCATCTGCTCTCAACCTTTCTGTGTTTAAGTTTTTCTCAAATGGCGGACTTATCCAAGCAGGGTTAAAAGTTATCAATTCCAACCAGCCAATCAAAAGACGCGTCAAAAAATTAACTAATTTTGGACCATAAACATTGAGCGTTGTTCAGTGTGTTCGCTCGTCTGATTTTATTTATATATTATATATCTCAGTTATTTATAGACCGATTTTTAATATCAAAATTGATTATTAAACGGCCAGCTGTCCTCTATCTACCCCTATAGGTTTCCTTTATTTATTTCTCCTCGTTTTCATCTGTGTAATTTTTAAGTAATTAATTATGCTTTTTCCAGAAATGAAAATATTAATAAAATAAATGTTTCTACGTCAAGATAGTTTTATTAATGGGAAATCTTTATGGTATTTTGTTAATATCAGCGCTACAATTCCAGATATCTCTTTTATTTTAATTCTCTTTAGTTTTTGAGGAATAAATTATTTAATTTTTGTTAATAACACATATTAGACATTTTCCTCACTCCAACCAAAATTTTTATCGTCACTATAAAATGAGGTAATAATCCGATTGGTTGTTAATTTTTACGCCGATCGTTAATAAATATTGGGGGGGGTGTTTTGGGGGGGGGGGGGGTAGTAACCTTTTTAACTTGGTGTAGTAGAAAAATTCAAATTCTTCAGTCAATATGTTGGCGGTTGATTTTACGGTGGCCTTGAGACAAATTTCAAATGCGGTAGTTATTAATAGATTTTAGGAGTACGTTAGTTAATCTTCAAGCGGGGAAATTTTTGAACGTGTTGTCATTCAGATCCACTTTACGACAGAGACATCCAGTCTTTTAATAGTTATTTACATCCTCTGAGTTAGCAGTAGGAGTAAAAATTAAAAATAAAATAAAAGTTAGAATAAACTTAAGTTAAATAAAGCATAGTGAAGTACTATTGAGTACTAAACAAAATTTTGGTGACTGGATAAGCTGACAGTGGTCTGGTAATTAATTAATCTTATATTAATTAAGTGTGTGTTTGGTCTGTTGATAGTAGTGATTGAGTGTCTGCCACTATTAGTATGGCAGACCTGGCAAAGTTTAGGTCTGCTACAGTGCAGGCGGCAAAAGAGTTTGGGTTATGTGGGGAGGCTCTTACTCAATATGTCACTACTGAATGTGACAAGTATATAGAAAGAGAAGATAAGAAGTTGGAAACAGAAAAAAGATTACAACTAGAGGCTGATAAGGAAGCTAAAAGATAACAATTAGAATCTGATAGGGAGGCTAGACAAACAGAAGCAGAAGCTAAAAGATTACAAATAGAAACTGAAGCTAAAAGATTACAAATAGAAGCTGAAACTAAAGGATTACAAATAGAAGCTGATAGGGAAGCTGAAGCTAAAATATTACAACTAGAGGCTGATGAAAGAAGACAGGTTGCTGAAAGAGAGGCAGAGGAAAAGAGGTTGCTAAGGGAACATGAATTGAGGTTAAAGAGCTTGATTTTCAAGGACATGTTACAGGAAATGGAAGTAGCCCAACTACCTCTGACATTAGTGCAAGTCAAGGTGCCTCAAATGGAGCCATGAACTTTCACTTTGAACCATTTGTGGAGAAAGAAGATGATATTCAGTCTTATCTAAGTAGGTACAAGAGATTAGCTGCTAACTATGGCCTAGAGAAAGAGAAATAGAGCCTTAAGTTATCACAAGGGCTGAGAGGAGCTTCTTATGAAGTTTTTACAACACTTGGGAGAGAGGACCAAGAAGATCATGAAATCTTGAAGCAGGCATTGTTTGTTAGATATGAGAAAAATTCAGAATTTTATAGGAAGAAATTTAGAACTGCCAAGCTACTTTCTGGAGAAACTTACCACCAATTCTCTGCAAGATTAAAAACCTACTTGGAGAAGTGGACTACTCTTGGAAAGTGTCAAGACCTAAAAGAAATGGTCATGGTGGAACAAGTGAGAGAGTCTATGCCTCCAGACATGAGAACATTTCTTATGGAACCATGTGCAGAGAGATTGGGGGAGATCTTAACAGTTGCTGAGAGATATCAAGCAGCTCAGTCAGAAATAGCTGGAGTTAAGACGAAACAAGGAGATAGTAGTAGAGCCCCACAAAACCAGAATAAGTTTGACCATAGGGACCAACAACATAGGTACAAACAAGACTTTGACAAACCTAGATTTGATCATAGGGACAGGAACCCTCAGGTACAAGATACGAAACCCTATAAACAGGGAGAAAAATTGTGTAAATTTTGTAAAATGAACAACTGTAGTGATTTCTAAATACAATATCTAAATTAATATATAACAATATAGGGCACAAAGGCAAAGATAAGAAAGTACAAAAGAATTTTCTGCTAGAAAGGTTGGTATTGTCTACGCCTTCAGATTATTATTTGCTAACGAATAGCCGAACAAAACGGTACCCAATTTTTCAAATTCGTCCTTGACATAAACACCCACTTTTTGTAGTTCTAAGAAAATATTTGCCTAAAATGCATTGTGGAACGAGGAGGGGCAAGGAAAAATAAAATGCTAATTCGTTTCGCATTGATTTTAAACTAAAAGCCAACACTAGCACATTGGCAAGCCTTGCCTTAGGGGTTTCCCCAAATACAATGAAAAAGTTAGAATTGTGGACACTACGTCATGTAAACATATTAAGCTCTTATTATGAATGACCTAAGCTCTCGTAATTAGCTTGCAAGTACATGAGAAAAGAATTGAACAGGAGGTAGTTAAAATCAACAACTAACATGGAAAAAATTATAGAATTTTGAACTAAGCCACATAGCCCCTTAAAAATTATATATTCGCGTACCTGAAGACTTGCTGACAAAGAATATGTTATTAGTTATATAAATAGTCCCTTAACTAATTAAATATTCATAAAACAATACATAGAGATCAGAGATACTGTCAGGTCAAGTCATATCTGCTTAGATTGGATCGCATATTTTTGGGGAAAAAAGTAGGTGACAGATAGGCTAACATAGTACAGCGAATCCGATTGGGTGGCATTTGAAGTGAGGCTAAATATTATTGGCTGACCTTTGAATAAACATAAATAACCTAGAAACGTAGGAAAAGTTTGAATGATATTTTTGAAAAGACTGTTTACCCTTGTAAAATTAATAGCGATTGGCTAACTGAATCGATATTGTCAGAATAGGCGTTAAGGGGACGCCATTTCTAAGAAAATTTTCAACAGTGATTGATGAGAGCAGGCTGTACTTTTAAATACATTTCTGGACAGCCTGGGCAATAAAACAGATCGAAACTGCGTCAGTCATCTTCTCTGTGTGTATTTCATTGAACATTGTGGTAAGCTTGACATTTATTAACCTGTATTTTATATAAAAATTTAATGTGAAATAATAAAATATGTATGGACATGAGTGGGTCTATAGCGAACATGAGGCAAAGCCTAAAGATTGATCCACCATGTGATAGTCTGTCAGAGAGGTGTAAAACTACAAAAATAGGTATGATTGTCATAAAGGAGCATAACACCTATCCTATTATATAGAAGAGATTACAGCTGGAATTGCAGTGGCGTTGTAACTATTAGGGAAAGGAATACTGGTGTACATTGTCACATCAAAAGAAAATGGTGGCATCGGTTTGTATAAGAATATGATCCTTTTGTTTGTTTGTAATGTACATGTCCTTAACTGTGGACTATTAGTGTATGCTAGATATTACGAAGGATGCATACCTTCACATTTCAGAGGTCCTGGGTACTGACGTTAATGTGGTACCAAACGCTTGAAAATTGATTGATTCAAGACTCTGCCTGTTTACTGAGAGCCCATGCTAGTGGCCATTGCCTAGCAAACAGGGAACAGATTGTCAAGCGAGCAGAGGAAAGGTTCATCTTATATTCTACGGCCAATATACGTTCTCGTTCGGCACCTGAAAGCTCAACTACAGAACTTTAAAAGAACGATCTTATGACAATGAAAAACTGGGACAAATATTTAATAGTTCCACAAGTGACAAAATAGAAACAAACATTTCCAAAAGGACATGATTTAAAACAACAAACTAGTAGTATCACCAGTATTACCTTAAAGTAGGAGAACACTACATAAATATATTCGATTAATAATTTTATATATATGGACAGAAGATCTATTGTGCTATTTGACTGATGTAATTGATTATTGACATTTCACTTTTAAATTGTCTGTCCTGATTACAAATAAATTCGAATCAGGATAATAAAACTGTAAAAATCTTATTTACACAAAATTCAACCACAGTCTTAAATAAGATAGTCTTTTAGAGTGTCGTTTGTATGTTATTGTGGTAGTACTGTGTGCTGTTGTGAATAATAAACTATTTGATTGTATGTTTGTTGATTTTTATACATTACACTCTACATCCATAACCCTAGACACAACACGAAGTCAATTAACATACTAATATAAATACATTTTGAATGAGATAAAAAGGTGGTAGTGGAAAGGTACCCTGAAAAGTTCACAATATTATTGGGTATATTCAGGGACCTTCATAGCTAATCCCATTTAATACAAATATAATAATACCTACAACAATTAATAACATCAAATCCACCACAACAACCATAATACTAAGGACTGTAAGAAGAAAAATTCTCCATATCTCGCTGCATGCCTACCAACAGGGTATAAAGGAACGAAAGAACTGTCTACAAGACAGACAGACCTTCAACATCCCCCTGTGTGTGAAGAAGTAACTTGTAATGGTACTACTATCATGTCCTTTATGATACAGGATTGGATTTTGACTCAGTCGTGAGTTCTACCCTGGTGCAACCTGACCAATACACCACAGAAACAGTGGAAATACAGGGAGCAACTAAGGAGATAGCAACCATGACACTTCCAATAGCTAGGATCAATGTCAGGACTCGCTATGTGGAAGGAGTGATTAGAGCAGCAGTGATAAATGAACCAATCTACCCTCTGATATTGGGGTGTAGATATGGGTTTTTGGGAAATCCCAAACGACCTGTGATCATGGCGGCAGTACAGACCAGGTCACAATCTAGGAAGGAGGAAGACAGCCCTATAAACACTCATCCAGAGGAGATGAGGAAGGCACAAGCTGAAGATAGCTCATTAAAGCTTTGTTATCGAAAACTGCCAAAAAGCCATACTCCCCCGAATAAAGGGGACTTCCATATGCAAAAAAATTGCTTTATAAAAAGCTGGAACAGGAACCAATGGCCATGGACAATTGGTACTGCCCTCTTCATATAGGGAAAGAGTTATGGAATTAGGACATGCAATGCCCTTCAGTGGCCATATGGGCATTAGCGCCACGGGACAACGAATAGCATGTCACTATTTCTGACCAGGGATTACAGAGGACATAAAAAGATATGTAAAATCCTGCCCAGAATGTCAAAGGGTAGCTCCAAAGCACTGGACTGCACCTGCAACTCTTGGAGAAATGCCCATCATGGGAACTCCATTTGAAAGAGTTGCGGTGGATATTGTGGGACCTCTCACACGAACCAAGAGGAAACACAGTTATATTCTTACTCTGGTGGACACTTGCTCTATGTGGGGAGAGGCGGTAGCCATGTCATCAATAGATTCCAAATATGTGGCAGAGGCGTTACTCACAATATTCACTAGGTTAGGTTTTCCTCACCAAATCTTGACTGATAATGGTTTTCAGTTCAAGGGAAGACTAACTGAGGACGTATTCAGGATCTTCCAAGCCAGGCACTTTCACTGTAGTCCTTATCACGCCCAAGGGAACGGGCAGGTGGAAGGGTTCAATGGAACGCTTATTTCTATCCTGCGGAAGCTGGCACATGAAAAACCTGATACGTGGGATCTCTACTTATCCGCTGCATTATTTGCTTACCAGTTCAACAGGTATGGCTCCGGCAACATTGTTATTTGGCCGGCCTATAAAAGGTCAATTAGAAGCCTTAATGAGAACATGGACAGATGAGAAGGCAGAAGAGACTGTAACCTCATCATACCAGTATGTGAACGAGTTGACATCTTGCTTAAAAACTGGCTGGAAATTAGCAAATGGCAATCTGAGGAAAGCCAGAAGGAAACATGCTGCGTATTATAACAAGAAGGCGAAGGATAGAGAGCTAGCTGTTGGGGAGAAGGTGCTTCTTCTATTACCCAGCAGCAGCAACAAACTTCAGATAGGACTGACTAAAAATGTATAGGAAAACATCATAGCTGGCAGACGCTGGAGCTGGGTTGGCCATGTCCTCAGAAGAGACCCCGATGCCATCACAAGAACAGCTATGCTTTGGACCCCTGAAGGAAAACAAAAGAGAGGCCGACCAAAAACAACCTGGCGGAGGACTGTGGAGGCTGAGATGCACAGAATGAACCAGAGTTGGGGCACTGTACGAAGGATGGCCGCCGACCGAGCAAAGTGGAATCAATTTGTTGTTGCCCTACAAGACGCCACTAGGCGTGATGGCCACTGACTGCTTTGACGGTCGGCGGCTAAGGATCAAAGAAAAAGATCGCACATATAAACACAACAGAACTGCTTGCTTCACACTATCGAACTGTCCATCTTCCACCATAATGAGACTGCACTTCCTGCATGCACAAAAAGTACGTATAATCACTGATTGCAGCACGATCCCACACGCAGAAGTAAGAAAAGAATAGAAAATATTATCTCTCAAAACAAGGACAACTCCTTTACAATAATTCCACACCATCCTTGGCTCTTCTACCAATGCACCATCGTATACACCTATATGCAGGGGCGTAGTTAAAATATTTGGCACCGGGGGCTGGTTCTGCTTTTGGCAGACCTACCCTATAAAGAACTACATTTGCAGGTGTTAAGTGCACACTTTATGGTTCTCTGTTGGTTGTCTAGGGCGTTCTTTATTTTATATTTCACTGACATGTTGTCTCAATACAGTTGTCCTTTCTGATTTTGCCAACCACTTAAAAATGTTTTTATTCAACTTGTTGTGTAAAACTGGCTCAGCTGTTTTGTGTAATCTTTCATGTTTTTTAAAAATATGTATTTATATCCACCCATTCAACGAGACCTGGCGAGGACATTTAAAAAAGTGTCGTCGACCAGGGATTGGCGGCTCCTGAGCCGACCCAGCTCTAATGGGTACCTCCGAAATCGGCGATTATCTGCCTGAATGGCGAGGGACACCTGTCTTTGTACAAGAAAAAACGGGATACTCACGTAAAATCAATGTCAGGTTAGACATTAAAATAATAACCTGAGATTTCGCCTCGAGTATTAGCGGGCGTACGAAAAAAAAAAAAAATCTCTACACAAGTTCCATGATTCTATAATTCTCGTTCTGATACTCGTAATAATATTATTGTGCTATTCTTGCACACTTATTTCTTAGTCCGCTAACTTTATTCTTCCATAGTCATTATTGACACATTGGATTTTTACATCAAATCCGTAATATTACAGTTCTATGCCTTGCACATTTATTTATTTGTCCGCTAAAATATATCCTTTTAAAATTCTCTCTGACCCATTGTAATTTTTCCACAACTGTTTATATCTCTCTTCGTAGGTTATACTAACCTTGGACAGTCTTCAATATATATTTCTGGCCATCTTGCCTATTCCACACTATGGATTCAACATCTCCTGACGAAGTGTGATTTACCACATTGAATTATAGTTACACCTTTAATTTCGAGTCGAATCTAGACTCCATAATACTTTTATAAGTAGATTCTTCTACACATCATTTGTGGACCAAGCCACATAGGCGGACACTTCTGAATGCCACAAAGCGTAGCCACGGACTCTTTTTGTCATGCTTAGATACGGTGCTTAGTCATAGCTAACGACTTTAGTTTTAGCGTTTTGGTGAGGCTCAGCATTGTGCGCAGCAATCCCTCTAAAAATAAATTTATCACGATTGCTTCACCCCATGATGTGCTCTCAACAGACGGTATATTTTTAACAGTAAGTACTATCATAAAAGTATCCGATGGCACCCCTCAACTGGCTATCACTCAGGGCGGACCGCCGCCCGTGTACCCCCGTTAGTGCGCCACTATCTATATGGTAGTGTTTCATATCGGTAGAAATACTTACAACATATACTTCTGGTCAGGCTTCCGATTAACAGAGTGGTTAGAGCGATGGTCTCTCGCTGCAAAGGAACCAGATTCGAATAATGCTCCAGTCTACCTAGCTGTAAATGGGTACCTGACACTTTGAGTTAAAAAGACTTCTTTGAGTTGAAGGAAAATGCAGCGAGGAAGAGAACGTGTCACCCCACCTCTCGATGCTGGACTTAGTATGGTGAGGTATCTAACAATTCACCCCCCCTCCCTCCACGATTGTACCTGCTATGGGACCTTTACTTTTTATTTCTGGGCAAACCTATGATACACCAGTACAACAAAAAAGCCTAGCCTACTCCGGAGCTAACCGGTGGAACCATCTTCCACCTAAAAAGCCAGCCCACTGAATTCTCCTTAAATAAATAGTTTATCAATCACCTAATCAACATCAACATCGACTATCTACTTACATAACAGTAGAGTTTTCGACCACACGTCTCAGTTATCTCTGAGCTTCTCTTTTACGAGTAAGTATCACACCAAAAACGGCGGGAAATAATTATGTTGTGCTATTTCTGCTGCATGTCCTCATGGCAGTACTAGTTCTATTGTGGTGATTTATCTGGATGTGCTGTTTATGAAGCTATGGAGAAAAGCGTCTAGAATGGCATGGGGAAAAGTGAAAACAAAAGCCAATGTACTGAAACTTTACTAATTAATTAACAGTTGCTTTATTGTCGTAAATTTATTTTGAGAGAAAAGAGTCTAGAAATAGTAGTCCGATTTAGAGTGTAGAATGATGATGAAAACTCAGTGATAGAAATGTATATATTAAATAGTTGCTTCACAGAGTGCTGGAGGAGAGTAAAGACAGACTTATTTACGACAAATCGTTTCTCTCAATCTTCTCTTCCACTCTCCTGGTCAAACAATTATTTGCCAGTTTTCCAGACTCACGTCTGCGCTCACACCGATTTGTTGCTTCAAGCACTCAGACGACGTGGATACAGCTATATTAAACAAATAGGGAATGTTTGGGCTTTTGGGTATTCCAGCACAGTCCGATTATAAGTTTATGATGTTTATTTACCGTAAAGATCAAATCACAAAAAAAACAATATCAAGTGTTACATAAACTTATCATAAGTACAGAAAAATGCAAATATCAAGGTAGGGAGGGGGTGAAGAAGATTGGTATCGACTAAGCCCTTCCCGCTTGTATTGGACAAAGATAAACCCAGTCTCAAGATAGATAGTTATCAGGAACATAGGTAATATAACCCAACAGTAAATTTAATTACTCTGAAAGAGGTGTTACAATATTAGTTATGGTGGTAGACAAAATTTACTGTTATCCCAATGGTGTCTTCCCTTTACTAAGCAAAGAAAAAAAAAAGGGGGGGGGGGGGAAATGAGTTAACAGATGTAGGGTATACAGAAAAGATATATATTACCAGGTAAGCAAGTTAACAAAATGGTTACACAAAAGAATTAATTTCCTGTCATTCATACACTCTGTGTTAACACTCATATATTATCCTACTAAAGTTGCAGCAACAATCCCTTAGGGTAAACACAATAATTAATATCTTGACATATGACAACTGTCTAGTCCTTCTATGTCCCGCCCCCACTGACCGGGAAAGTTTTTAATCCAGTGAGGAAAAACTAGGCTCGGTCACATTCAGGTAAATCGGTAATCTCTCACAATAGAGCAGTATATAAACTATCGCTACTGGCACTGTTCATCTTCCAGTTTATCTTACAGATTTAATTTGATGATAATAATCAAATGTTCTTGGGTTGGCTTTCTTTCATGTATTTATGATAGCTAGGCCGTTCCGGACCACCACAAGATTTACTTTAAAAAAATGTCTCATCAAACTGTCTGGAAGTTTAAGAACCGAGTATGGAACCTCTGAAAGATTTCGTTATTGCTGGGATTGCAAAAGGTGATCAATCTAGAGAAAAAGATAGAAAACCCATAACAACATAATCATACTTTAAAAATCAAATAATCTTCTAAGCGCGCGATAAATTTCCCGTTAAGCCTATAATACACTCGAGTATTTAATTATGTGTTTAATAAACACTGCGCGAATTCTAGTGGTTAAAAACACACATCTATAGAACTAGGACTTAACTGAATTTATTAATTATAAATTCCTTCGCGACTATAAAAGTTAATTTAAGCATCTATTATCTTTTGAAATAATATAATAGATAGATCATTATATTTACACCTGGAACTATTGAGACGGTTTAATTTAATAGGTTTAAATTAACACAAAATCCAATGAAATATAATGAATGAACTAGACCACTGATCACTTTACACAATATATATATATTACCGCTTTGCACAGAATAGAATTCACTGCAAATATGTATAAAATCCATGGGATAATCTAGCAAGATTTCAAATATCGCTAGTGCTTCTATCAAGTTCTGGCCAGCGAATGATGAAGTGTATTTCTACGTGATCTGTATATCTACAACTGGAATGCAAGATGAGTGGGACATGATAACTTTGACAGCTTTTTTGATCTCATGACTTTGGGGGATCTGACCGCCAAATCCAAAGAGAGAAGCCGCCCCTGGCCTCTTCGTATCTTCGCTCGCTGCTTGCGTCAGCTTTCCCCGTTCGCTCTGGCTGCGATCGGTTCCCTGCTTAACACCGAGATGCAAAATCGTTTCAGGGACCACTACTGTCTTTGATAGCGCCGATAGTCTCCCCTGAAATCCCTCAGTCTGTCTCTTTGATCGTGGTCGCACTATCTAAATGAGTCCCAGTCGGTTCGCTCTGGCGAAACGAAAAGTTACAACAAATGTTCAGGGGTTCTAATGTTATGAAAAGCTAAAAGTCCCTTTAAATCATCCATCATATCAGGGAAAATTCACTTGTCAAACTAGACGTACGTCACAATCGTCCCCACTTTTAGATATGAAACCATTTTTCATGTTTCATTTTTTGACAATGGAAGTGACCTGATTGGTGATTTTAGGATGAGTGGTATCTTCAGTTTGCTCTTCTTCCTCTGTAGACCAGTTTCTACTCAGGAAATCAGCCCCGACATTCTGTCTTCCCGGAATATATTCCACTTTGAAAGAATAAACGCTTAAAAGAAGCGCCCAACGCATGATCCTTGCGTTAAATTCTTTATTCGCACCCAGAAATGCTAACGGAGCGTGGTCTGTTTGCACCGTGAAAGATGTACCATAGAGAAACTCATGATGGCGTCTGATACCGTCAATCAGAGCGAGACATTCTCTTTCGACTACGCTGTAGTTCCGTTCAGCTTTATTTAATTTCCGACTGCCATAGGCAGCTGGAAATAGCATGTTTGGGTCACTGTCATCGGCTTGAAGCAGTGTTGACCCGATGCCCTGACCTGACGCGTCGACCCGTAATACAAAAGGTTTGTTGAGGTCAGGCAACCTCAAAATGGGGTATGCAGACAACTGTTCTTTCAAAGTGCTGTACGCGTGTTCGCACTTTTGATTCCATATGACCTTATCAGGACAACCTTTCTTTGTGAGGTCAGTCAGAGGTGCCGTCAGTCCGTTGAAGTTCTGGATGTACTTCTGATAGTATGCACATAGCGATATGAAGGAACGTACGTCTTTCTTCGTTCGGGGTCTTTTTGCTGCCACTATTTTCTCCACGTTCTTCTTAATAGGCCAACTGCATCCGTGAGAAATAGTGTGCCCCAGGAAGTATAACTGTTCAAACCCGATGAGACATTTGCTAGGTCTGGCTGTGAGACCCGTTTCCTGTAGTCTCCTGAGGAGCATAGCAACCGTAGCAATATGTTCTTTATAGGTTTCCGATGCAATTAATATGTCATCCATGAAATTATGGATATGGGGACTTTGCAAAGGTTCTAGAAGCTTCTTCATCATCCTGGTGAACACTCCTGGTGCGTTATGCAAACCGAACGGCATCACATTAAATGTGTAATGTCCTTCGCTAGTGCTGAAAGCTAACAAAGGTTTAATTTCCCCCTTGACTGGTATTTGATAATAACCTTTACTGAGGTCAATCTTGGAGAAGATCTTTGCTTTGCTGAGCTTGGTGAACAACTTAGAAACAGTTTGGAGAGGTTCGGGCTGGAATTCCGTTACAGCGTTTAACAACCTGTAATCAATGCACAGCCGAACTTCCTTATTGGGCTTCTGCAACAGCACTACGCTCGAGCTGTAAGGAGATGTAGACTCACTGATAATTCCTGCCTGACGCAGCTTGTCTATTTCTCCGCGAAGTGCCTCCGCTTTAGCGTACGGGATGGGGTAAACTCTGGTTCGAACAGGGGTCTCGTTTGTTAATTTCATATCAAATTCAATGAGATTTGTTCGACCAGGTACATCCGTTAAGACTGCACTGTACTGTTTTAGTAGAGCCCTGGTTTCTGTTTGTTGTTCTGGTGAGAGATTGTCGCCGAACTTGACATCTTTAAAGGATTCTGTGGGTTGCAATGGATACTCCATGCAACCATCATCATCTTCCTCGTCTTCCGTTGCTATGGCGACAGCCAGGAGATGCTCGGAGGATGGCACCGGTCTTTCCAAATATTTCTTTAGCAGATTTATGTGGAAGATCTTCTCCTTTCCTTTGATGGAGATCTTGTAATTGGTACGTGAGATCTTTTTAAGGACGGTAAACGGTCCTTGCCATCCGATGCGAAGTTTATTGCTTCCGGTTGGAAGTAGCAACAGGACTTTCTCCCCTGGTTGTAGTTCTCTCTCTTTTGCAGCTTTGTTGTATCTTTTAGTAATTTTAGCGCGGGCTTTCTTAAGGTTGGTAGTAGCTAGATCCCATCCTAGCTTTAGCCTTTCCTTAAGCTCAGATACATACTTGCTTGCAGAGACGACTGTCTCGTCAGCCTTCTGGTCTGTCAGGGACCGAAGTAAGGCTTCTAGTGGCCCCTTAATAGGTCTGCCAAATAAAAGTGTAGCTGGCGCAAAACCCGTAGACGCTTGGGGTACCTCTCGGTAGGCGAATAAGGCAGCCGATATATATTGGTCCCAGTCTTCCGGTTTCTCCTGACCCAGCTTACGTAACATCATGGTGAGGGTACCGTTAAAACGTTCCACGAGCCCATTTCCGGCCGGATGGTAGGGACTTGTGTGGATATGTTTGGCCCTCAAGATCTTGAAGATCTCCTCCATTAACAGGCTACGGAATTGGGATCCATTGTCCGTCAAAACTTGTTGAGGGAATCCCAACCGTGTAAAAATTTGCACAAGGGCTTCTGCGACATGCTTGAAATTAGTGCATGGTAGCGGTACGGCTTCGGCCCACATAGTGCAAGTGTCGACTAAGGTCAGGATGAACCTGTTCCTTCTTTTGGTCTTTTCTAGGGGACCAATAATGTTGACAGCAACCCGTTCAAATGGAGTCCCTACTATTGACATTTGCCCCATAGGTACTGGGGGTGTCAAGTGCTTGGGTGCTACCCGTTGGCACTGGGCGCAGGATTTCACATACCTGACAATGTCAGAGTTCATTCCTGGCCACCAATAGTGGTTTTTTATTCGCTGAATAGTGACGTTTTGTCCCATATGTCCGCTAAAGGGAAGAGAGTGCCCCATTTCTAAGATCTGGTTTCTGTACTGCGTCGGTACTAGGAGCTGGTTATTCCCCGTGTCCGGGTTGCCCGTTCTACGATACAATACGCCATCCTTAGAAAAGATGTCTCCGTTGTGTCTGGGGTCCTTAGCCATGGGCAGTTTTTTAAAGCAGGGCGCCAGAGTAGGGTCCTTTTGTTGCGCCTCCTTCAGTTCATTCGGCAACAAGTTTAGCGCAGGCTCCCTCTCCTTCTTGGCTTGCCCTCTTGTGGTTACCGCTGCCACAATCGGCTCCTTAGGTCTCCCAATGAACACATATCTACATCCCAAAATAACTGGGTAGATAGGATCATCCATAATGGCCGCTTTAATAACTCCTCTGACAAAGTCAGAGTGTATTTCTACCAGTGCGATAGGAAGCGTCCTGGGTGCATCACTCCTGAAAACTCCATTAAGTTTGACGGTTTCCTCTGTCTCCTGACCGGGTTTGACTAGGTGCCTAGCGACAATACAATCAAAACTTAATCCAGTGTCAAAAAGACAAGTAGTAGAGGTACCGTTCAAAATTACAGTTCCTCGAGTTGAGGGTCGGTCTCCCTCAGGTTGAGAATCACTGACATTGACTCTACCTTTCGAGGCTGTATGCAAACATCCAATGCGGTTTGCACCGGTTTGTTTGCCCTGATCAGACGTTCCTGGTGTAGGGGTCTTCCCTTTTCCTTGACCTTGGTGGCCGCGCTGCCACGTAGGCTTGTTGGGTTGATCAGAATTATTGTTGGGGGGTATCGGGTTTTGTAGAATTTCGATTTTTCCTGGGGAGGTTTCTGGGTATTGTTATCTCGTTGGTTAAAATGTTGAGAGGAATTGGAAGAATAGGATGACTGCTCTAGATTCTGTTTTCGAGATGGCTCATCTGTGGGTTTACGTTTAGTGCTGGGAAGTTCGGTCATTGCATTGCTATAGCGTTCGGCTTTTTTGAGTATGTCTTCAAGCCTGACTGCCCCCTGTTCCGCCAAAAATCTACGTGTTTCATTCGACAAAGTGGATTTTATCTGCTCCAGAAGAACAAGTTCGAGGAGTCCCTCATATGAAAGAGGTAGGTCAGATAATTCAATGCACTTTGTCAGATAACCCGTGAGACGTGAAGAGAACTGGGGAAATTTTTCCGTGCTCTCTTTTCGGCTGTTTCTGAACAACTGCAGAAACTTTCGGGCAGTCATCTCAAACTGCTGTAGTAAGGCCTTCTTCAACATGTCGTAATCATGTTGATTCGGTCCCAGCTTTGTGTACACGTCATAAGCATTGCCTTTCAGTGACGGTGAAAGTTTGAGCGCCCAGCGGGTACTCTCTAACCCATAAAGATTCGCGAGTCTCTCGAATTTTTCTAGGTAGCTGTCTATCTTTTCGTTAGGGCTAGGAAAAGATTCTAAAGAAAACGACATAGCAGTTAATTGGGCAGATTGAGTACTGGAGAGGTCCATTGATTGAGACTGGGGCGAAGACGGCTCTCCCTTAGTCGAAGTAGAGGCGCCCCGACTCTCTAGAGCCTTAAGCGCCAGTTCATGTTGTCTTTCCTTGTCTCTCTCTCTCTCTGCGAGTTTCCATCTCTGCTTCAATTTTCTTCAGTTCCAAAAGACGTTCTGCTACTTCTTTCCTCTCAGCTTCGGCTCTCTGTTGCTCCGCGTCATATATTTCCAATTCCTGGTTGATAAACGCGTTTGCAGTTTCTGCATCTAATCCTGCCTCTTTCGCTTCCAGCCTCAAGATGGACCTCATCTTTATCCTCTCTGCCATTGTTAAAGAATAAGATGAAGTATGCCTAGAGAACTAGTAAGAAGAAACGCGAAAGGGAGGAACTCTGAACCACTACGAGAAAAAAAAAACACAAGAATAAATTTACCTGTGTTACCTCCTACCTGTACTGTGCAAACTTATCGCTGCTATTATCTGGCAATTAAGGCTCTAAACGCAAGCGACTATGCCACTAAATGGTAAGTTACACTGGAAATGAATCTACTTTTACTAACAGTAGAGAAAAATTTATATTAAAACAATTTAAAAGGAAAAAAAAAATTTCCCCTAAATTTTAAATCTCTGACAACAAACTCCGTCCCTAAAGTCAATTATTGAGATGAGACGTTGTTAACTTAATTTTTAACAATCAGAACAATCCGTCTTTAGCTAAGCTCAACTCTTTTTAACTTCAAAAACCTTAGTGACTGTAAAACAATCACGCAATCCCAGCAACTCTTATAAAGAAAGAAATATAATTATCTCCGCCAGAGGATAATTAAAATAGCAAATATTTTTGTTTATCTGTACTTTCTACTGCTGTGGAGAGAAAACAACCTGTAACTATGCTGTGTGGACAACCCAAATACTTAAAGAACGTTTGTCTAGGGGTGTAATTATTTATTTATTTCCCTAATTCACAAAGACAGATCATTCACACTCTACCTAGTTAGACCCAGACTAAATCAGACTCAAAATATCTTTAACCCGGCTATGCGATTGCCTCAAATGTAGCTCAAGATCCCAGAACCAGCCCACAAATATGTGTGCATCAAATGTATCTTAAAATTATCCCGGCGAGCCAGCCAAATATTGTCGTAAATTTATTTTGAGAGAAAAGAGTCTAGAAATAGTAGTCCGGTTTAGAGTGTAGAATGATGATGAAAACTCAGTGATAGAAATGTATATATTAAATAGTTGCTTCACAGCGTGCTGGAGGAGAGTAAAGACAGACTTATTTACGACAAATCGTTTCTCTCAATCTTCTCTTCCACTCTCCTGGTCAAACAATTATTTGCCAGTTTTCCAGACACACGTCTGCGCTCACACCGATTTGTTGCTTCAAGCACTCAGACGACGTGGATACAGCTATATTAAACAAATAGGGAATGTTTGGGCTTTTGGGTATTCCAACACAGTCCGATTATAAGTTTATGATGTTTATTTACCGTAAAGATCAAATCACAAAAAAACAATATCAAGTGTTACATAAACTTATCATAAGTACAGAAAAATGCAAATATCAAGGTAGGGAGGGGGTGAAGAAGATTGGTATCGACTATGCCCTTCCCGCTTGTATTGGACAAAGATAAACCCAGTCTCGAGATAGATAGTTATCAGGAACATAGGTAATGTAACCCAACAGTGAATTTAATTACTCTGAAAGAGGTGTTACAATATTAGTTATGGTGGTAGACAAAATTTACTGTTATCCCAATGATGTCTTCCCTTTCCTAAGCAAAGAAAAAAAAAGGGGGGGGGATGAAACAGAGTTAACAAATTATCCTACTAAAGGAACAATGTAGGGTATACAGAAAATATATATATTACCAGGTAAGCAAGTTAACAAAATGGTTACACAAAAGAATTAATTTCCTGTCATTCATACACTCTGTGCGGATCCACACTCATATACACCATACACTTACCGAGTTGCAGCATCAGACAATCCCTTAGAATGATAAACACAATAATTAACTCTTGACGTATGACAACTGTCTAGTCCTTCTATGTCCCGCCCCAGATAATGCGAGGATTCACTGAGAGCAAATATTCCCGCTTATCGCCGGACTTGAAGTTCTAAGAGTTCTGGTGTTTTATTATAAAGAAACGAGTCTATGGGATGGCACTGACGCAGTTCGACATAGGGGTGAAAAATGAGGTGATGGTATAATCCTTCACTGCGAGATGATAGCCACTGACCGGGAAAGTTTTTAATCCAGTGAGGAAAAACTAGGCTCGGTCACATTCAGGTAAATCGGTAATCTCTCACAATAGAGCAGTATATAAACTATCGCTACTGGCACTGTTCATCTTCCAGTTTATCTTACAGATTTAATTTGATGATAATAATCAAATGTTCTTGGGTTGGCTTTCTTTCATGTAATTATGATAGCTAGGCCGTTCCGGACCACCACAAGATTTACTTTAAAAAAATGTCTCATCAAACTGTCTGGAAGTTTAAGAACCGAGTATGGAACCTCTGAAAGATTTCGTTATTGCTGGGATTGCAAAAGGTGATCAATCTAGAGAAAAAGATAGAAAACCCATAACAACATAATCATACTTTAAAAATCAAATAATCTTCTAAGCGCGCAATAAATTTCCCGTTAAGCCTATAATACACTCGAGTATTTAATTATGTGTTTAATAAACACTGCTCGAATTCTAGTGGTTAAAAACACACATCTATAAAACTAGGACTTAACTGAATTTATTAATTATAAATTCCTTCGCGACTATAAAAGTTAGTTTAAGCATCTATTATCTTTTGAAATAATATAATAGATAGATCATTATATTTACACCTGGAACTATTGAGACGGTTTAATTTAATAGGTTTAAATTAACACAAAATCCAATGAAATATAATGAATGAACTAGACCACTGATCACTTTACACAATATATATATATTACCGCTTTGCACAGAATAGAATTCACTGCAAATATGTATAAAATCCATGGGATAATCTAGCAAGATTTCAAATATCGCTAGTGCTTCTATCAAGTTCTGGCCAGCGAATGATGAAGTGTATTTCTACGTGATCTGTATATCTACAACTGGAATGCAAGATGTGTGGGACATGAGAACTTTGACAGCTTTTTTGATCTCATGACTTTGGGGGATCTCACCGCCAAATCCAAAGAGAGAAGCCGCCCCTGGCCTCTTCGTATCTTCGCTCGCTGCTTGCGTCAGCTTTCCCCGTTCGCTCTGGCTGCGATCGGTTCCGTGCTTAACACCGAGATGCGAAATCGTTTCAGGGACCACTACTGTCTTTGATAGCGCCGATAGTCTCCCCTGAAATCCCTCAGTCTGTCTCTTTGATCGTGGTCGCACTATCTAAATGAGTCCCGGTCGGTTCGCTCTGGCGAAACGAAAAGTTACAACAAATGTTCAGGGGTTCTAATGTTATGAAAAGCTAAAAGTCCCTTTAAATCATCCATCATATCAGGGAAAAATTCACTTGTCATAATACACAGTATGTGAGACTGTACCAGTATAGTATTCTACTTCATAAGTATGTTAGGTACTTTGTTTACAATTTTAAGATGTGTGAGAGAATATGTAGATACCATTTCCAAACGGACTATTATGTTACTCTAGGAAGACCTATGTCTATGTAAGAAAATATTTTTTAAGAATGCACAGATGTGTGTGAGCATGCGTTCATATTGTGTGTGTGTGTGTGTGGTATAGCTGATGTGTGTGAAAATAGACAAATTAATTTGATCGTACGTGTGAATTCCGAGATACTGAATAAAAACTAAAATAAATGACATAATGTTAGACGGTACGAGATCTGAATCGTTTAAAATAAAGTTCTATCTGTCTGTCTGTCTATCTATTTGTTTCTCTCTCTCATCTCTCATTCTCTCTCTCGTTCTCTCATTCTCTCTCTCACGCTCTCTCTCAACACATCCACCGATCCACCCATTTCAGCTGTTCGTTTATTCATATTTTTTCTATTTATCTCTTTGATTATCCGTCTATTCTTCTGCACTTCATCCTGTCTGTATATCTGCCGATCCTTTCGTTTTTCTGCTAGCTAATCTATTTAATCTTCCTGTTTTTATTCAAATCTCACCCTGTCTAATCGCGGAAGCATTTTTCACCTATATTCCGGACAATTCAGGCCATACATCGTTCGTCATTCATCGACTAAATACGGCTCGGCATCTATTTCGACGTCTTGAAGCACAAAATGTGTAATTTATGTCTCAATAATATAAGAAATGCAGTATGAGTAATAAAACTAACACAATACAGAAAAAAAGCTAAATATTACAGGTACAAAGTAAAAACTGAAACGTATGAGATGAACAAAAGTTATTGTGCATAGATTTACTGAGAAAGTTGAGTTGAAAAATGCAGACACAAAAAAGTCTGCTAAGCTGAATGTTAAAAACAAGTGCCTTAAAAGAAAATCCAGTGACAGATAGACGCTATTATAGTTTTAACATGACAAAAAAGAAGCTATCATCTCTCATGTAAACTAGCTCGCTAGAAAAACACAGCGTCTATCTTCAAAACTGGTTGACAGGGTGAGTGTTAAAAGAAATTATAAGTAATGAATAAATAAACGAACTTTATTTTAAAGTGTAGAGAATTGGTGTATGCAGACTCGTCTAACATTCTGCCCTTCTTTTCTTTCATTTTTTTGGTATTTAATCAATTTATTCACACGCATTTTAAATAATTTAAACCAGCAGTCGGCATCCCAGGAACTGTGGGGATCTAATTTAGAACCACTGAGCTCTTTAAAGATCTGCCTTGATAACATCATGCACGTTTTCAGGTTTCAGAGTTTTTAGAATCTGGAATAAGTGCAACCAATTCGTAACTTTAATCTCTGCTGAAGGATATGGTTCTTGCAATTCCATCGACAGAGCGGTGGAAGATTTAAAAAAAATTATTTTGTAAATGTTTACTTCTCTTCAAATAAAATATCGCTTGCTATCTTAGAACAAAGTGAATTTTAGTCAGCTAGCTTACGGGTTTTCAATGGGAGTGTTGAGAAAGTACCTTTAAACATGGGGACATCTCACTTTTTCGTATCGGAATAAAAGGGATAGGTCACATTTTACTTCAGTGAAAAATTCCTTTTTCCCCTGGCGATCTAACAAATCTGTGTTGGTGGACACTACGCACGCCTGTGTCTGTGTCCGCTGTTCTACTTTTCTGCAGGACTATATAAAAGATTATCTTGGCAGTAATATAGACAAAGTTGGAGGGACAGACAGCGATATCAAAATAAGAATACAAAAGGCAAGAGGAGCTTTCATTGCATTGGGAAATATATGGAGAGCAAGAGAAGTCGGATCCAACACGAAAATAAGAATCTTCAACTCAAATGTGAAGTCAGTCCTATTGTATGGCTCGGAGACATGGAGAACAACAAAGACAACAACCAAAAAGCTACAGACTTTCATAAATGGGTGCTTGCGTAGAATAGAGGGATTAAAATGGTTTGACAAGGTTACCAACGTGGAACTGATGACAAGAACTAGACAAGTGCCAGTGGAACAAGAAATGAGAAGAAGACGATGGCGATGGATAGGACACACACTGAGGAAACCTGTTGATAGCATTACAAGGCAGTCCTTGTTCTGGAACCCCTAGGGCAGGAGAGGCAGAGGAAGACCAAGAAGTACATGGAGAAGAGAGTTGGAAACAGAGGTGAAAATGATGAGGAGAACATGGAAAGAACTTGAGATGATGGCACGGGACAGGAGGACTTGGCATGTGTTTGTTGAAGGCCTATGCTCCTTTGGGAGTGGAGGGTTATGAATGAATATAAAAGATAAAGGTAGTCTCAAGGCATATACTTCTGTAGGGAAGTGAAGTGTTAGAGACTTCCACTAGACTAGGTCCAGTTTGGAGGTGAGGTGACCAGTTCCCTTCCTCGCTACCTTTACCTTCCCTAGCTCAAGAGCAGAGTCAGGTAATCATTTACAGCTGGGTAGACTGGAGCATTGCGCCACCGTGTTTCGAACCCGGTCCCTTTACCTTTATCCATCGCTCTAAGCAATACACAAATATGACCTCTCAGAACTAAATACAAATGAAAAAAAAGTAATGCTTCCTAATGGTTGTGTCTACTGAGATTTTTAAAAAATACCAAATCATAGGAGGCATTCGTTTTCCAAGTTTTTCCAGTGTGCCACTGGCGTCTTTGATACAGGTAGGTACATTGTTACGGTGTTGAAATTAAACCACGAGTCATAGTAATTTAGCATCTGCAATTACCTGCTGGCTGAAGCTGGAGCTCTGTCGCAACTATTTGTCTTGCATAACATATTGGGCATTTGTTACGGGCTTTACCACGGTCATAAAAAAAATCTAAACAATATTAACAGCTCTATTGTGTACAGTTTGAATACATTCGTGCTTGTATTACTTCTATTGAGTAGCCTACAGTCAGTGTTGGGTGTACTTACTGACTTACTTAGTCGTTCCCCTTCTACCGTGAGGTGTAGAGGTTTGGAAGAGAGAGCGCCAGACTATCCTATAGGCCGTCTTCCTCCTGGCCTGGTTCCATTCTAGTCCTCGGTCCTTCAAAGATTGTCTAATGTTGTCCTCCCAGCGGACTCGGGGTCTGGATCCTTGGCTCTTTGTTTCCCATGCTTGTCGTGGTATCCGATCTTCTCCAATTCTGCAGACATGGCCAAACCATCTTAATTGGGACTGTTCTACTTGGGTCTGCAGGGGGTAGGATTTAAGGCCTTGACGTATCGTCTGGTAGAAGAAGCACTTTCTCTCCCACAGCTAATTCTCTGTCCTTTGCTTTCCTATTAAAATAAGCTGCATGTTTCTTCCTGGCTTGTCTCAAATTATCATTTGCCAGTTTCCATCCAGCTTTCAGACGAGTGGTCAGCTCGTTCACATATTGATATGATGAGGTAACAGTCTCTTCTGCTTGCTCATCTGTCCAGGTCCTTAACAATGCTTCTAATGGACCTTTTATTGGCCTCCCAAATAACAGGGTTGCGGGTGCCATCCCGGTTGAACTATGTGGTACTTCCCGGTACGCAAACAACGCAGCGGGCAGAAATTGATCCCACATATCAGGTTTCTCATGTGCCAGCTTCCTCAGGATAGAAATGAGAGTTCCATTGAACCTATCTTCCTGGCCGTTCCCTTGTGGATGGTACTGACTACAATGAAAGTGTCTGGCTTGAAATAGCTTAAAAACTTCTTCTGTTAGTTTCCCCTTGAACTGTGAGCCATTATCAGTCAAGATTTGATGCGGGAATCATAATCTTGTGAATATTGTAGGTAGTGCCTCTGCCACATGTTTCGAATCAATTGATGGCAGGGCTACCGCCTCTCCCCACATAGAACAAGTGTCCACCAGAGTAAGGATGTAACTGTTCCTCCTCTTGGTCCGAGTGAGAGGTCCCACAATATCCACTGCAACCCTCTCAAAAGGTGTTCCCACTATGGGCATTTCCCCTAGAGTTGCAGGAGCAGTCCAATGTTTTGGAGCTACCCTTTGACATTCTGGACAGGATTTGACATATCTTTTTATATCTTCCGTTATCCCTGGCCAGAAGTAATGACAAGCTATACGCTGTCCTGTGGCGCTGATCCCCATGTGACCACTGAAGGGAATCGCATGCCCTAGTTCCATCACTTTCTCCCTATATGAAGTGGGAAGAACCAGCTGGTTGTGACCATTTGTTCCAGTTCCGGCCTTCCTGTATAGCAATTTGTTCTTCATAAAATACTCTCCCTTGCTTGGAGGTGTGTGGCATTTGGGCACTTTTTTAAAACATGGCTTGAGTGTCCTATCCTCAGCCTGCGCCTTCCTCATCTCTTCTGGATGAGCATTTATAGGTTCACCTTCTTCCTCCTTTGACTGTGACCTGGTCTGCACTGTCGCCATGATCACAGGTCTCTCGGGATTCCCCAAGAAGACGTATCTACACCCCTATATCAGAGGGTAGATTGGTTCATCTATCACTGCTGCTCTGATTTCTCCTTCCACATAGCGAGTTTTCACCGTTATCCTTGCGATGGGAAGTGTCATGAGTGGTATGTCCTTAGTCGCCCCTTGTATTTCCACTGTTTCGGTGGTATACTGACTTGGGTCCACTAGACTAGCCTTCACAACTGAATCATAATCCAAACCTGTATCATATAGGCACCTTATGGTGACTCCATTACAAATAACATCCTCACAAACTGGGGGGTGATAAGGTTCCTGCTGTCCATTAGGATTAACCTTTAATCTCTGGTTCCCCGATTTCATTGCAGCAATGTTTGAAGGTTTTCTTTTACAAAATTCGGTGTTATGGTTGTCCTTCTTACACCATTTGCACCACCTCTTTCCTGGGTTAAAAGGTTTTCTTTCATTATATTTTTGGTCATTGAACTGTGAGTTTCTATCACGATAATCATTTCGTGGCCTATCAAAGTTTGTCCTACCTTTATTACCTTGTTCTCTGGTATCAAATTTATTAAAGTGCTGTGGGGCTTTAAAATTTTCTATATGTTTCTTTTTAGAGCCAGCTACCTCTGCCTGGGCTGCTTGATACCTCTCAGTGACATTCAAAACCTCCCCCAACCTCTCTGCACCTTGTTCCATGAGAAATTTTCTCAGGTCTGGAGCCATGGACTCTCTTAATTGCTCTATCATGATCATTTCTTTGAGATCTTGGGTCTTCCCCAGAGCCGTCCATTTCTCCAAATAGGTTTCCAGTCTGGCAGAGAATTGGTGGTATGTCTCCCCAGACAATAGTTTGGCATTTCTAAACTTCTTACGATAAAATTCACCATTCTTTTCATATCTCAATAACATAGCCTGCTTTAGCATGTCATAATTGTCTTGGTCGTCTCTATTCATTTTAGCAAAAACTTCATAAGAAGTACCTCTAAGCCCCTGGGATAACTTAAGACTCCACCTCTCTCTCTCTAACCCATACGTAGTAGCCAATAGTTCAAATCAACTTAGGTACCCCTCTATGTCATCGTCTTTCTCAACAAAATGGTCTAAATGAAACCCCATAGCTGAGGTTGTGGCTCCCTGACTAGGCGTGGCATTTGAGGCAAAAGGGCTGGCACCATTTTCCGGAGCATGGCCTTGTAATTCCAACTAAGGTAATATACTAATTAATTAATTACCACTGGCTGTGAAGATTCATCAACTTTTACTTTCCACTTTTAATTTTAGGGACACTGTTAAATTTATACAACTTATGCCCCCAATAGTTTAATTCCCGGATCAGGAGACCCTAATATCTTTGATAAATCTAAATCCCGGACAAGAGCTACCCAATATTTGTAGTGGTTTTTGATGTTATTGCGTGGTTGTTATGTTACCTAGTGTACTGAATGAGGTCAGCTGTGAAGGCTCCTGAAGATAACAGTTTATGTGAGCTACAGAATGCCTTTCTGCTACCACTTATGACCTCAAACAGACTTATTCTGCTAATATGTATGTTAGCTACGTTTAATGTCTAGGGTAATGAAATGTGATGTGTAGGTAATTAAATACACAGACAAACACATGTAAACACTAAGTCTAATAATAATAATAAGCTCTATGATCAAATCAACTAACACTGGCTTTAGAATTTAAATTTTACATTTTTTTTGAGAATTTATTTAGTCCTGAACCAAATTTTCTTCTGGTCAGGACGTATGAAACAATATGTATTTATCAATAAAAGTGCATATATATATATATTGAATAATCAAAATGAAAATTTTGTACATAGATATATCGTTACATTGGTTAATATTAACACTAACTACAGTGTCTTTGGAAAACTAGCACTGGATGTCTAGTCGGGGTGGTGTCATCATACCCGATCTCTGTTTACAATGGTCATTGTCTTTGAAATACGGAACTGAGGTATAGTTTTTATACACCAGGATTTTTATTTATTTTATTGTGGCAACATTTGATGAATCCACAGCAGGCCAGGTTTTCAACTTATCTGGCCTGTGACAATGTAGTAAAGACCTCCAGTGGCCCACTCCTCACAGTTGCTGGAGTAAAATGGTAGGCTTCTTAATCATCCACTCTTGGACCTCTTCAACGCATCTGGCACTAGCGCAGTGCCAGACCAGAAACTCTGAAACCAAAATTTTTGCCTTGTGTCAACACACTGCCTACTTCACCATTTTTACACACAACAAAGCAAACAAATTACAAAGATCGGGTCAGATCTCTCTGACCGACCCAGCACATCTCACCCAGGTGGTATCAAATAGCACTAGTTTCCCATTCCTTTATGAACTGCACTGCATCTGAAATATTTTCATTAATCTCTTTTTTTTTTCTATAGAATAAGGTGGGTGATATGTTCCCACTGATTTCCTGAAATAAAGAGCTGTCTTTTACATTCTTGGTTATGTTTTTTTCATTTGGTTCATTGTCTCTAGGCCCTGGACTGTCGCTGGGGACCTAGAATAAGTACTCACTTGTCGTAATCATTTTTCATTATATGGCAGTATCAATCACTCATTAAATGTTAAATAAAAGGGTTAATGAATTTTTCTCCTTACCACAATTCAAAATTGAAAACACAGTTACGTTGTACTAGCAAAACTCAGCTGAGCTGCTGGCTAGACTATGGCGTCTAACTGATAATATATAATATCTCCTGGAAATCACTCTTCTAGCATTAACGAACTGTGTATATGGACAGTTTTCAACAAAATGGCACTTGCCTCTACTTTTTTTCTATAATATGAATGCTTCCGTCCAATCAGCGGACTTCCCCTCTACCGTTCAAATATTTAAACTACAATGTCC
This sequence comes from Oreohelix idahoensis, assembly GCA_024509875.1. Lineage (NCBI taxonomy): Eukaryota > Metazoa > Mollusca > Gastropoda > Stylommatophora > Oreohelicidae > Oreohelix > Oreohelix idahoensis. The sequence continues at coordinate 80,250 of JAMPIV010000947.1, forward strand.
AATTTAGGTCCAGTTTCTGTCTACTGTGTAATATATTTATGTCGGTCTGTCCGTCCGAACTTGGTTTTTCCCAAAATTACACTTGGTTTTGGACGAAACTACAAAAAACTACACACATTTTCCCCCACTTACTTATACGATTTCTATGCTAAGTTATTTTTAGCTTCTACCCTCCCCTGATTGCCCCTTGTCCACATGCAGTTTGTTTTTCTGCGTTTGGCTCAAGGACGCGTCAAAAGTGAATTTTGTGAGAAGTATGCACAAATAACTGTCGGCTAGTCTGTATTGAACAATACAGTCTTTCGTCAATATCTTCCGTGTTATCTGTCCGTCTGTGTAATTAAAAGTATTTTATTTCTCAGGGAAAGATGGGCTATCAAACTAGCTAGTTTTTATTCTCCTAAACTTATTATTAAGAAAAAAACCTACTTTTTTCAAGGTTAGTTTTGAAATTTGTTTTTGTACCTTCGTTCACGGAGTTTTCCGCTATATTCAAACTAAAACGACTAATTACCGTAGAACGTCCAAGATACGTCTGTTTCTGACAAGAGCTAAGGTCGTTTTTCGTCCAATTCCTTACATTGTGTCAACTAGTGGCGTAATTTTTTCTTTAAAACTACAAATTGCGTCTTCTAGCCTTTAGATTTAAACACGTGTTCAGACCGCCAATTTTTTTTTTCTTTTATCTCCGTTTCTACCCCGTCTAAAAGGATAGGCCGTTAGTCTGCATGTTATTACTAGTTAGTTTTCAATGGCGCTAGAAAACGCTGGCGTGGGCGAGAATGTATCAGTTTATCTTACCAATATTTTTATCCCTACATGTTATTTTACCTATTATCTTTATAAATGGAGGAATTTTAACGTTGCATCACTGTAATTTCACCACACTTTTAAATCAGTGTTTCCCGTAGCTGTTCAAGGGATACACGGTAGAACTTTTTAAAAAAAAATGTTACTTCCTCTACAGTCCATCATATATATCCACTATCCTGTTGGAATGTTAGTTTATTGCTATTATTACTTACTTTACTTTAAATAATTCATGAAATTACTATTTCTATAAATATGAATCCTCCCCAAATGTGAATACTGCCACCTCGAAATCGGTTGACACAGCAATCTGCAAAGCGCTCTTCACACCGTCGCTAAATCCGCATACGTCCATCTGCAAAGGATATGTTGAATCTGTTCTCTTCTGTGAATAGGACAGCATTCCACTGCAGTCTAGTCCATCTGATATGTTGCTCTGCCCATTGCAGGCGCTGCTGACGATGTCTGTGAGTCAAGTTTGGCCCAACATAAGGTCGGCTTGCAGTAAGGCCTGTATCTCTGGGTCGTCGTATGACTGTCATTCGAGAGACTTGCCCATGTCTACCCACTATTGCTCTTGCTGTTTGACTTGCCGGGAGAGTCAATTCCTTAGGTGACTCAGCACAATATGACGATCTTGCGCAGGGGTAGTAACTCGTGGTTGGCCACTCCGAAGTCCATCCCGGGCACTGCCAGTGGTTCCGTAACGTTCATTGAGACGTACAATAGTGCTGTGGTGGCAATTCATCCTTCTGGCAATGGCCCGCGAGCTCATTCCGGTCTCCAACATACCAATGGCTCGTTGGCGGTCGTTTTCAGATAGTCGTGGTATTTCAAGCACATGTACTGGGTGTTTTGTCTCAACGGCCTTTTTATACCGAGTATACTGCCACAACGCGTACACATTTTCAGGGTCATAGCTGTTGAGAATCGTGTTGCACGTGCAACTTTCATCGTTTTCATGTAGTCTGTACACACACCCATGGGTTGAATCTTGCACTTTCCATTCCAGCAGCCATTCGCTCTCTACCTCATGGCAAACACGGGGAAAATCCATTCCCACACTTTTTTTTGCCAGCTTCTCGGCATCGGTATATATAATAGTGGTGCGTTTTTAATGTGCTTCAGTATATATATATACTTATATACATATAAGCGATGGTATATATAAAATAATACTATTAAAACTACTCTTAAGATTACCTTCACACTAGAAGTGTACGCCGGTAAAACTAAACTCTCATAACAGGGTTCGCGATTACAGTAAACTTGAAAAACACTGTTTGGCATTATGTTCTTAAACAATATATGTTATTGATCACTTCTTTTTAGGACTCGAACTTTTTGTCCAAGACGTTGCCAAGAGTACTTTCTACTGACTCAGAATAAACAACGAGAGATGAATAACAAAAGGGGACACAACATACCTGCCATTTTAATATGTTATGTAAATAAATTATGTTTAGGAAAACAAAAAAGAAAATTAAATCCTGTAAAGAGTTCTGCAATAGAGAAATAATATTTGAAAATATATTTTTGTGATTGTTTAAATGCAAATCTTTATTAGTGCTTTATAGAAAATGCTGGGGGAAGAGGGGGGGGGGGGAAGAGAAAGGGGAGTGGTGGGGTCGGAGTGGCTAAGAGGTATGGCGTCCACCTCGAACTTTAAAGGTACCGGGTTCGATTCCCAGTTGAGGGAATATAATTTATGGAAATCTTTGTCAGAACCAGTGATCCTAATGATGTGTCATATTCCCCCCCCCCTCTCCCCGTCTCCTGGATAGTGAGATCGGATGTCTAGCCTTCTTGGATAAGAGTGAAAAAGGAGATCCTGTGTGCAAGTTCAGCACGTTAAACATCCCACGGCAGACGGAAATCGTAAAGAGTAAGCCATAAGGGCACTGTCCTGGAATAATTTAAAAAATTTAAAAACCTACCCACCACCAAAAATATTTATAGAATGTGTGATTACTATATAAACACATTGGCATTCTCGCCGGTGCTATGGAGTTCGTGCACTGTGCTGAGATCCTCCTTGTGTGATCTAAGGGAGGAGATCGGAGCACTGATGGAGTTGTCCGTTTGCAATGAAGATAGTCTTTAACACTAAAAACCATAGAAAATGCGCAAACGAAAAAGGAATATTGCTTAATGCCTAACAAAAGAACCAAACCCAAAAAATCGTATCCCAGAAGCACCTCAAACTTTCTACACAGATCAAGACGGCAGCAAATGTACTCATGATCTTTTTTCACAAGTCTATTGATGTATTCATCATCATCATTGTCTTGTCGCTCTTTAGAAAGCGTGGAGAATTACGTACTTTAGCTGGTCCCCTTCCAGGAAGCCCGCACCACGCAGTCACATTCTCTTGTAGCTGTGTTTTTTTAAGGTGATGGGTGGAGAGAGGGCACTTAACAGCTGGCCATTTTTGCTTTTGCTCGTCCACCATCTTGGTCTACTCTCTTCAACCTTAGATTTGGTTATAATTAGGGTATTTTAGTGTCATTTTATTTTCAGTTTTGTATTATATTTAGATAACAATTGTCTTTTGCAATTGTTGGTTTTTTATTTATATTAGTATTTGTTCTTTTTAAGGTGGTGTTTTTTTTTCTTCGCTGTCTTTCCTTGTCCTATGAGTAATCCATAATTTTGCTTTTTTAAAATTATTATTATTTTTAATGATTTGTTAGTTTTTGTTGATTAATTTCTATTTGGTTGATTTTCTTTTCTGAAGTAGTATTATTGTTATTATTATTTCTAATATTGTCACTGTTATTAATCTTTTATGTTTTTCTTTGTTTTGTGTATATATCATTTAAGTATTGTTTGGGCTACCCCTGGGGCATTTATACTTAAAACCTTATTACCTGTCATGTCTATATTGTGATTTCTAAAGTATGTTTTTAATTCACGCCTCTTTTGTTCGTACTTTTTAAAGTGGATCATGTAGTGGTCTATGTCATTTTCTTCCTGACATTCTTGGCAATGTGGTTCCTCTACCATAAAGTATGCTGCACCGAGACGGAGACGCCACACATTTTTTTTCCGAGGGTACCTTTAATTCTTCTCTGACCTGGCACGTCCTTCTTGGTTCTTTCAGAATTTTGAATGCAGCTGTGTGTTTTGTAGCAGTTAGTTTTATAGGATGATGTTGCCAGCCCCTTGCACAAATTCGTATTAGTCGCCCTGTACGACATGTTTGAGGGTGCAGGAGACTTATTCTTTCTTTGTTTCTTCAGAGACCACCCCCCTTCCCCCCTGAGTGGACGTATTCGAAGTCATTACATATTCTCAAACGCATTACAGTCAATAATATTTTCACACACTAACACACCATCAGATTCAGTTCGTTGTGTTGTTGGTTTTTATTTTCTTCTTTTCTTTACATCTTAGTTCATTTTAATAAATTTATTTGATTGGAACTTTCGGCGGAAACACAGCTGTGATTTTAAACTAAGGATTGTGAGATATAATCTAACAAACTCGGAGTCACAGCACACAGACAGACTGCATCGCAGCGGCAACTAAACACCTCCTACAAGCCAGAGGAAAGAGGATGGGACTTATCATTCCACAACTATAAGTACCAGATTGAGTATTGGGCAGCTTTGGAAGTACAAGTAAACTCGCAATTTTAATACAAGACTGGAAACTTGGGAATTTTATCACAGTGTTAGTCATGGTGGAGGAATTAAATTGATTTCCTGTTGTTGTTGTGTCTCACCCGCCATAAGAGGAATTATAGATTTCCAGATTAGGTGTTTCACCCGTCATAAGAGGAATTTCTCAGACTTAAGTGATTCGAACAACATCTAAATACAGGACAGTGGGTCCATTCTAATCTCCGCCAGGAGAAGTGTGTATTCCCAAAATGTTGGGGTAAGTGTAAACAAATTTTTACTAATGTACATTTTACAGGTTTTTTTTGCTAAGTGGTTACATATATATGAGGCTGGCAACCTCAACATATGAAAAAAGTATATGCAAGAACCACTACTGCAAGAGATGGTGATTGTTTCTGACTAGTAGTGCGGGAAACCCGACAGAAAATCGACCCCAGACCCCGACGGAAGTAGCGACGAGTAATGAGTGATGATATATCACATGTGCCTAAAGTGTATAGAATCATGTTGTGAGATTTATATACCTTTTTTAATCGTAATTCAGGCAGATCATTATCCATGCACTCCAGACGCAATTTCCTAGTTGACAACCAGAAGGATATCGGTGAATTTTCATCAAATTCCCTGAGTTACATTGTGTGCTCGGGAATTTAATTCTTCTGAGAGGTTAACATTCGTGGGTGGAGCGCATGAAGATGGGACTGTTAGTTTACGGAGAACAAATGTACTGAGGCATTTATTTCTTTCTAATTTGTCACAGTTCGTGGTTACAAGACATCAGACTTAAGTACTGAAGTTCCTACGCCACTAGTGTGAGAGAAGAGTATCACCACCAACCGCCTACAGTGGACGAATTATGTGGATAAGTGTACTAATCACCAAAAAGAAGTGACGGAAACCACAGCTGCAGGACTCTTCTGGAGCTAAGTGTTATATAACAGGCTACAGCAAAAATATGGACATTATTATTAACGCCCTACCAAAACCTCAATGAGGAAATATTTAATATAACTTTCACCCAATTTTCCATATTTATTTTCCCATGTTACAGACTAATTGACTATTAAATTTGTTGTATGTTATTTTAAACTAAACAATCACACTGCGCTGGCTACCGGGTGACCCAGGATCAAACCCGGGTGAGGACATTTGAAGTTTTTCGTCGACCGGGATTTGGACTGGATTAACCTGAACGAAAAAAACAAAAAACTAAACAATAATAGTTGATTCAGTTTATATGTACGAAAGCAAACGTATGAGCCAGTTCTTCTTGATAAATACATACAGTCGTGGCCAAAAGTTTAAGACCAACAACAATTTTTCCATACAAATGACGTAAACGCTATACAGAAAGAAAATAACAATGCAATACTCACTTTTAAGTTAGTTTTTGTTTAATATCCTTTGTCTCGTATAATTTCTTTCATTATTTAGTACTTTGTGTGTCCACCTTTTGCCTTGATAACTGCTTGAATGCGTCGAGGCATGCTGAAGATGAGTTCTTGGCAATAATCTTTTGAGATGCCATGAATCCAAACGTTCTTAATATCTTCTTAATACGTTCTTAATATGTTCTTAATTTCTTCGACAAGCGTCTTGGCACTGGATGGTTGTTTGTCAGCACCCTTATTTTTCATATGGACCCACAAATTTTCAATAGGGTTTAAGTCCGGGCTATTTCCAGGCCATTCCAGCGTTTCGGTCTTGACCTTCTGAAGGTTTTCATGCACGATCTTCGCTCTGTGGCATGGTGCGCCATCATGCATGAATATCGTGCAAGAATGTATGTGTATCACCAGTTTGTCCTGCAGTAGTTCCAGGTAGTTTTGACCATTCATAGTCATTCCAGGGTCCAAGAAATATAAATCAGCAGTTCCAGAATTTGATATTGCACCCCAAATCATCTGGCTTGGTGGGTGTTTCATTGTCTGTATGGTGAATTTTTCATCATATCTCTTCCCTTGAGGCCTTCTTACATGTTGTCGATGTACTGCAAACTGCTGAAATGTTGATTCATCAGAAAACATAACATTTCCCCACTGCTCTTCAGTCCAATGTTCATACTTAAAAGCTAATTCCAGCCGCTTCTTTTTCATTTCTGGTGTTAATCTTGGTTTTCGGGCAGGTTTGTGTGATTTTAGTCCAAACTCATCCACTAATCTGCGAGACACAGTCCTCCGACTCACACCAACACCTCTAGAAAGCAAAGCAGATCGTATCTTCTTACGTGAAACTGTTGGAGAGTGTGAAACAATGGATTTGATTACCCGATCGTCTCTAGGGGTTGTTTTTCTAGGATGACCACTTCTCTTTCGGTCAGAAAAAGTACCGTCCAATTGGTACCTGGTGATCGCATTGTAAACTGCCGTCTTGCTACAGCCAATTCGAACAGAAATATCACGTTCTGTGTGTGGTGGATTTGATGTTATGAAATGTTGTTGTTGTGTACTCTTAGTGTACTGAGTGAGGTCAGCTGTGAAGGTCCCTGAATATAATAAATATTATGTTAAGTTACAGGGTACCTTTCTGCTACCACCTTTTTGATCTCACTCAGACTTATTCTTTGACTAGAATGTATGATGATGATGACTACGTTTGGTGTCTAGGGTTATGAATAAGTAGTGTAATGTTGCATTAACCAACTAAACATATAAACAAGTATTTTATTATCCAACACAACACAACAGTACTACAACAATCACATACACACTACACTTTAAAAGGCTATCTTAAGTAAGTCAGTGGTTGAATTTTGTGTAACGTTAATAATGTTTTCAATTTATTATCCTGACTCTATTTTGTTTGAATCAGGATTGACAATCAAAAGTGAAATCAATGGAATTATTTACAATATTCAATTTATACAATGGATCTTCTGTCCATAATACAAGTATTAATATAATCAAAGTGTGTAGGTGTAGTTTTCTAAATAGGATAATACTGGTATATGTAAAATGGTAGGTTGTTGGTTATCATCACTCCCTATCGTTCATGTTCTTTTCATGTATCACAGGTGGAATTCTTTCAATTGACAATTTCAGTTTTTATTGTTAATAACTGAGGTTCATAGAGGTTGAGACTCTCGGTGCCGAACGGGCTCTTAACTTCGAAGGAGAACCCTGGTAAGTCTTGTCCTAGGCTCGATGGACCATCTGGTTCACTTCATAAAAGGCAATGGCCTCCAGTACGTGCCCGAATTATGCAACAAAGTCAGGAATCAATCAGTTCCCACGAGCCTGGTTTTAAGTGACTGTCAGGGCCACAAAACCCCTGAAATAAGAAGGTTATGCATCCTTGTATATAATAAGTATACAATAATATTCTACAGTTAATTATAGGTACAGTACAAACAAACGCATAGTGCCAGCTCTTTATGACAACCTATTGTACCATTATATTTTGAAGTGACAATGTATACCAGTATTCCTCTTCCCTAATGGTTACAACGCCTCTGCAATTCCAACAGCAATCTTTTCCCATACAATAGGATAGGTGTTATGCTCCTTGATGACAATCATATATAATTTTGTAGTTCTACACCTCTCTGATAGGCTATCATATGATGGACCAATCTCTAGGCTTTGCCTAAGTCTGCCATCGACTCACTTACTTACAGTCGTATGTTAGTATCTCACATTCAAACATTATTTTAAATAAAATGGTTAATAAATTCAGTCTTACCACAATTTCAATGAATATTACACACAAACAACGATGACTGGCAGATCTGGCCCCAGTTTATCACTGCCCTGTCCAGAACTTTATAATATTTGTATTTAGAATTACACTTCTGCTCTCATCGTCTCGTGGCAAGATTTTTTAAAGAAATGGCGTCCTAGCCTAACAATTTTTCCTCAATATCAACTAAGCTGGCCAATAGAAGCAGACGACTATGAATTTTAAATCGAACTTTTAAAAAAACAATTCCCAAAATACTACGTCTACTACTACAAGTATATTTTTAGTCTTAGGTTAACCAATCCCCTCTCGCCTTCCTTTAAACTACAGCCAATCAAAATCTTGGTACCTTTTAGTCCTATTTACCCAAAGCTTTTTTCAAAATATGTCATGAAAAAATTAAGCAGGCGTGATCTTTTTTCTCGTCAGTCCGTCTTATCATACATAATATTATTGCCATTATTTTGGTTATTTTTTGCACTAGTGGGTAACTGACACCATATTATTGCTCAGGACATCATAAGGCATCCGAATATATGATTGTTATGGCCCTATGTAGTATGGTTCATAATTCCATATTTTTTTCTATGTTAGGCTTCAAAACTAGAAACTACTACCTGTTCCATTCTTTTTCTAACTATTTTCAACCTAAATACGAGAATCTTCCGTAGTACGTTAGATTTACGTCATTCCTTATAAAAGCTAAGGTGTTTACATGACCAATTGCCGAACATTTTTTAGTTTTGTATCGTAATTTGAAAAATGCCCAAGGCTATGTAGCTCGAGTTGACTTTTGTGAAATCAACGCGAGACGGCGTTCTCTAGGTTCTGTCTTTCCATCCCTCCCCTCTTTTATTCTTTTATTCTTTCACTCTCGTCTTGGCAATTCGACTTGACCTTGCAAAAGTGTTACATTTAATCTCAAGGACGAATTTTTGGAAAAGACAGTATCTTTCATTTGGCTATTAGGTTTATCAAAATCGACATGCGGGCGGGCGTAGGCGAATACTACGCTGGACTCACTTTTTATTTTCTATCTTATTTTTGACTTTATGCTCTAGAATATTATCTAATTTAGTTATCGTATTGAGAATATCGTCACACTGTGTACCCTTCAAACACGTAATGTCACTATTTGAGCTCTTTGAATGGCAGTAAGTGTCGGTTTTTTTGCCCATTTTCTTGCGAACATAAAATCCAGAGATAATACCCTTGAAACAACCAAAAGACACTAAATACAGCAACAGTGTGTGTTTTCACATTTTATATTGTTAGGATGATGCTTTTAGTGTGCCCTAAAATAGCGGATGATGCAACAATCTGTAGTAGTATGGAAATATCCATTTTTTACTAGGTGGTCTTAAACTTTTGGCCACGACTGTATATATAAATATAGAGCCATTACTTATAAGAGGGCATTCGTTGGATTACTCCAACTGTGGCTTGACGGGCCAGAATCATTGCATAACCCCTTCACAAAAGCGACGGACCAGATAATAAGTTAACAAATTTACTCAGCTCTTAAGCAGCGTTTGTTCTTGACTTCTGGGAATTTCTTGTGAAGGCTCCCCTAAGGTAGAAACGACATTCATCTTCTATCTATATCTTTGCCAAGTGTAATCTTGCGCGAAGATAGATACCTTGGACGACCTACTTTTAGATACGCTTGCGTTGTGACCATTAGTGGACCACTACTGCAAAGCAAGGGGATGCAATCCCGTGACAGCGCTTCGCTTTATTCCGCTTCGCAGATAATGCATTTTTTTTCAAATTATTCATGTTTATTTATTAGAACATGCCGCCTTCTTCCGACAGATTTTGGCTCTCCACCAGCAAAAAGATTACGATTCGCTGAAGGCTCAGATGATGAAGATTTTTTTTTTAGCAATAAAGTTTTTAATTTTACAGTACATTGTTCGTTCTTTTTAGACCTAACGCTATTGCGCACTTAATAGACATGGTGTAAACATGATTTTAGGCTTTTATATGCACTTGGAAGCCAAAAAAATGGGTGTGGCCGGCTTTATTGCGATATTCGCTTTATTGCGGTGGTCTGGAACCGAACCCGCAATATCTCCGAGGTATGCCTGTATTTCTAACATTTAGGCCTATTCACTGAATGTTTCATAAAAATATACAATTAGTCGCTACATGATATTCATACAAAGAGTTTAAATTTTGACAAATGATGCGGTATAACACTAATAGAAGCACTAAACACGTTGAGCACTGTAGCCTACTAGATTTCGGCAAACTTGTACTTAAGTCGTGCACTGTACAACTAACCATCTCACATCTTTAACAGCGGAACATCTGGCTTTTCTGTCCACACTGGAATCAGTGACAGCAACATAAGATACGTATATTTTCGGGTCGCATCCTTTTTATTTATGTATATTAAATTCTCACTTTCTGTCTTTTCTGTTGTCGTTGATTTATCCCTGACAAAAGGCCTGTTTTCGTGACGTAGGAATTGTCTTTCTTCTTTATCCTAGTATCGAACGCATGACCTATTTTCGTATATCCCATAGCTTCAAGACAAGAAGATGTTCGAGAGAAAGATGTACAGACGTATTAGTGAAGTCATTGGTAAACAGGGTCAGCGGGTGACCCAAGCAACATGCCTCGCACAGAGCGGGAACTGGAGATTGCTGTCTACCATACTTAACAGAACAGTGGAGGAGAAACGATATAATAACAACAACGCAGCAAATAGCTCAAGCAATCACAGTCTATCAAAGATTGTTTTGATGATTTTCAAGCGCTCATGCACCCTGGCTATAACTCCTTGACGGGCCATCTGGCATCTGCCTGATTTGGTTACCGAGCCTTCGGGCATAAAGTTTCCCTCTGATGGCAAGACCTGGTCCTCCTCTTCAGCCTGGGAAAACAATGTAACGCGACATAAATTGATATGTTTATGAGCTATCGAGAATAATTCTGGAACATATTTCTATGTTTTTATTGTAAGTACTTTATATTTGTGTTGTTATTTTTATAAATATCTAGGCCTACTTGGGTTGGTTCTAACACAGGTTAGTTCTTTGTTTACGCGAATATATGCGTTCCCAAGACCCTCGCGTAAACATAAATCGTGTAAATGGAACATCATTTTCTCATTCAAATACATGGAAAGTAAAGGGGATGAGTCCCACCAATGCCGCACATAATAACAAAAATAAATAATGTAACAATAAACAGTTTAAATTAGCACATATCATTCATATTAAGTAAACATACATGTACGGGAACAACATTGACAAATTATTCAACATAGGCTGGGATAGGACTGTTACCTTCTTCATCTTCATTAACTTCTAATTTATCTAGGGGGTGATGAGTCATCTGAATGTGAAGCAGGCTGTGCAGCAGTGATATGTTTCGTGAAGAAAGTGTCGAGAGTTTGAGTTTGTGATTTTCTCAGTTCACTGAGGATTTCTTGGTAGGGAGCAGAACATTTCATCATTTTTCTCCTGACCATATAGCTCCTGTAGCACACTAGAATTATCTCCTTCAAAGACCATAAGGCAGGATTCAAGAAGCTTCAAGGTCTTCTGTAATCGTTTCACTGTAAGTTGGCGGCCTGGTGGTTGTTGCTGGCTAGCGCAAGTGTCGTCTTCTTCTTCTTCTTCTTCTTCTTCTTCTTCTTCGTCTTCTACGTATTCTTCTTCATCTTTGTCTTCTTCTTCGCCTTCTTCCTCCTTCTCCCTCCTTCCTCTTCCTTCTTCCATTCTAATCCTCATCCTCCCTCCTCCTCTGTCTCTTCCTCCTCCTCTTTCCTCATCACTCCTCCTCCTTACTCCTTTCTCTTCTTTCTTCCTCCTCCTCCTTCTCCCTACTCCTCTTCCTTCTCCTCCTCCTTCTACTTCTTCTTCTTCAGTGGTGATCTTCTCCAGCGCCAAACATAAGTAGGAACTTTGATAAGTGTGATAAGTTCTACTTTCTAAGATTTAAGCAAATGAACAATTTCATTTTTGTCAACTCCATCTAAGCCAGCTCTTGGGGGCCATTCTGACACCATCCTTAATTGCTGCAATAATATAGTCATTAACGCTAGAACCTTCAAAGTTATGACATAATTGAGGGCACTGTTTTTTGTCCACACATCGTTCATGCATCGCCGCGGAACTTCATTCTGCAGTCTTGATTAGCGAAAATGCATCTGTAATAATGAATGCCTTCCAAACATCCCTCACATAAACCCTCTCATGGTCATCATTTTGCTCTCGTTCAATTATTGACTCGCAGAAAAAATACTGTAAAAACATCTAAATATCGGGTCGCGTAACTTCAAGTTTCGCGCGTAAATAAAATAAAAATGCCTAAAAATTGGTGTGCGTATGTTCGAATTCGCGTAAATGAAACTCGCGTAAATAGAGAACAACTGTATTTTAATTTCAAACCTCGATTTCACTGTTCTGTGAGAAATTAGCAAATAATTTGTAAACGCCCAGTTTAGCTGTCAGAAAATCGGCTAACATATTCTTGAAGAGATGAGCGCTAAACTAAGTCTAAAACAACTAGATTTGTTCTTTGTCTTGTTCCGCAATACCGTATTTTCAAAATATAACCAGTTTCAAATAGCTGGCAGATACGTTGTCACAATGGAAGCCAAAACTTCGGTATAAGTGAGGTGATATATCGTATTTATATACGCATTCATTTCATTCCGGCCTGGACAATCATGGTTACGTGACAAGTAATGCGAGAGATCTGTTAACCGCATCTTAACCTGTCCTCGGGCAGACGCTCGTGAAAGGGCCGTTGATGCAAATCGCCTCTCTGAAATAATAAGGGGCAGAGGATGTGTTTGTAATAGTAGTGTGTGGGAAAGAGGATGAGAAGGAATGAGGAAGAAGATAAAAGAACATAGGAACAAACAAGAATGAGAATTATTTACAAAAGTAGTGTATGTGGAAGAGGACGAGAAGGAATAACTACGGATATATAAGTAAATACGAAGAACAAGTATGAGAAGAAAGTAAAAGACAGAGCAGTGGTAGAGGAGGGGATGAGGTGAAATCCGGGTTAGGAAGTGAGGCGGTAAGGGGTAAAGAAGACTTATATGGAGGGGGATAAGGGAAGAAGAAAATGAGGAGGATATGGAATGAAAGAAAGGGGACAAAGAAGAGAAGAAGGAAAGGAGCCGAAGAATAAGTAGGAGGAGGAATAATGGAAGAAGATAAGTTCTGAAGATCAAGAAAAAGAAGGAGGGGGAGCGGTTAGAACAGGGGAAAGAAGAAATAAATTAAAGAAGAAACAAAAGAAAAGGAAAATAAACAGGAAGAGGAAGAAAAAATAGACAAAGAGGATTAGAAAGCAACACAGTAAGAGGATTATATCTCTTCCGCTATGCGGCCTGTATGTATGAAACTAAGCTTGTGTATGTACACGCCGAGTTTATTGCAACATCTTTCCTCATTTTTCGTATATGCCCAACCTCCCATTACATGAAAAATTCACCCATCATTGTGCATCATTATAGACAAAATTGGAGGGACAGACAAAGTTATCAAAATAAGAGTAAAAAAAGCAAAAGGAACTTTATCTGCATTGGGAAATATATGGAGATCGAGAGAAATCAAGTCCAACACAGAAATAAGAATTTTCAACTCAAATGTGAAGTCAGTCCTATTGTATGGCTCTGAAACATGGAGAACAGCAAAAACAACAACCAAAAAGCTACAGACATGCACAAATGGTTGCTTGCATAGAATAGAGGGATTGAAATGGTGTGACATGGTTACCAATGTGGAAAAGATGACAAGAACCGGGCACCATACTCAGCTGTAAGTCAATACCTGACTCTGCTCATGAGTTAGGGAAGGAGAGACACCATAAGGATTCGAACACGAAACAATGTAACTTTGCCGCCGGAGGCAAAACACTCTAACCTAACTTTCTAACCACTCTGTGAATCGGACGCTTGATGACGACAATATAAATATAATAATTTCTGCTTTTGTGTGCCCAGTTTCTCAATAAGTTAACCCGTTTTGCAATACCGCGTTATTCTTATAAAGGTAAAGGTCGTCCCATGTCAGATACTTCCGTAGGGGAGTGTAGCGTTAGAATATACCATGTCCAGCATCGAGAGGTGGGTAGACCAGTTTTCTTCCTCGCTGCCTTTTACTTCCCTAACTCAAGAGCAAAGTCAGGTACTATGACATAATTTGTGCGTTCTCTATTCCTCTCCGGCAGTATTGAACTACATTTGTTGTGCGTACTGAATAAGTTGCATTATTCTGTTGTTAGTGTGACGGTATTGCCTCTCTTGCTTTGCAGTAGTGGTCCAACAGTGGCCAAAACTCAAGAGTATCTAATATGAGCTTCAAAGAAATCTACCTTCGCACAAGATTACTCTAGGCAGAGATGTACATAGACGGGTAATGACAATTCTATTACAAAGGGAGTCTTCATAAGATATTCAGATAAGCGAAAACAATGCTGCTTTGGCTGAGCACGTTCATTCTAGAATCTGCCGACAACTTTTGTGAAGGAATTAAGCATTTATTAATTTCAGCTCGTTCAAGCCCCCACAACTGATTTATTCAGTGGAATTCTTATTATTCTGGTACAGCTGTGTTCTAGAGTGTGTGTAGTAAATTGACAGACAAACATGCAGTAACTTTAAAATTATTAAATCAAAGTTAAATTTGTAACATTACAAATAACAAAATGTAATAATCCCTTTAGGTTTTAACAGTTTGAAAATAAATTGAATAGTTAAGAAGAAAAGTTTCGTTATTGATTTATAGTAGAGATGATGAGGAAAAGTTCACTTTGGCAGCGTATATTTTTCACTTAGCTGCCAATAGTAGTTTCTGCTCCTGCTGATGGGTTCTGTTTACACTGCTCTCGCTCGTCGCTGGTCAAGGTTAAAGGCACAGCACATTCCTAGAACGTCAAGGAGTAACGGCCAAGGTGGTCCTGCGTCTGTCTATAAGACCCTCTTATGATGGCGTCTAATGTCAGTAGTAGACAAGAACGCTGTCTCATGTCAGTAGTAGACAAGAACGCTGTCTAATGTTAGTAGTTGGCAAGAACGCTGTCTACTGATAGACGCTGTCTAATGTCAGTAGTAGACAAGAACGCTGTCTAATGTTAGTAGTAGACAAGAACACTGTCTAAAGTTAGTAGTAGACAAGAACGCTGTCTAACGTTAGCAGTAGACAAGAACGTTGTCTAATGTTAGTAAAAGACAAGAACGCTGTCTACTGTTAGACGCTGTCTAATGTTAGCAGTAGACAAGAACGGTGTTCAATGTCAGTAGTAGACAAGAACGTTGTCTAATGTTAGTAGTAGACAACGTAAGTCCACTTCTACCTTCACTTGGTTCCATAAATAGTAGTAAAAGAATAGAAACGAAACGCTCTCCTCAGTATTGCGTTTCCCGACACATACTTATGTGCCCATCTCTTTTATTCTACCATCCCATTTATCTCAGAATTTACCATCGATGAGAATTAAATTTAATCCCTCTGGATCAACTTTCTTTATGTGATAGGGCCATAATAACACCTTCAATTTCATATTTATGTATTTAATACCCGAAGTAGATAGTTGTGTTTTTGCCCAGTATACGTTTTACCAGAACACCGGTAAATAGTCCTCACCACGGCTATGCGTGTGTTACTTTCGTGAAGCAATTACTACGCGCATGCACAGCGTGTGATTCGACTATGCCGCCTATAAAAAGAGGGCGCAGGCCAGCGAAAAATTCCTTTCCACAAGACCATCCAAGAGAGAACAAGCGACGAGATACGCGCGGCCGTTAGAAGGCTGAACAAAGAAATGAACACATTAGCAATTGAGCACTGGTTGGGTGTTTTGTTTGTTTGTCTCTTTGCTTATTATTTGCTCATTAATTTGCTTTGTGGGTTCGGGTCACTGAAAGGTTTGTATGAATAAATACAGCCCCTGTCTTAAAACAAAGAGTTTTATTGCTGTACGGGTCTAGTGCGAGTGTGCAAGGAAGTTATCACATATCACAACATCAGCATTCCTCGCCCACCCTATCACATTTACATTTAAATAGAATTTATTTAGCTTTATCTTACGTTTAAATGAAATGGTTAATAATACAGATAGAGTATGTTTACATTTACATCTCCACTGATTGAAAAGTGTTCACAATATAAATTGAATATGTTTTCATTTTTGTTTACACTGATTTGAAAAGTTTGAAACTTTCATTAATTTTAAAGTGAATATGTTTATGTGGACATTTACACTGCTTGAAATTGTAAGTATTATAATTAAAATGTACATCATTTCTTTCATCTTTCCCTCCCTGCTCCGTTTGGAACTTTGTACTACTTTCTGCTTTTAGTTCTAATTAAGAAATTAGCAATAAAGCAATCACCAGCCCGTGCAGTGGTGGTTCATAAATCATCATTCTATACGCTGAGGTTGCCAGCCTCAAATGACTTGGATATCCACTAGCAATTTTCACATATTAAAATTCACATGGCATTATACATATATATGTTAGTTCACATGTTAATAATGAGAAATATAAAATGTAAAATGACAACTTACGCCAATCCTGGCTCACAGACGTTTTGCTCAGATGAATAAAAGAGACTTGAATCGGCCTCTTACACGCGTCTTGGGTGTCATTAGTTTAATAAGTTCCCTCTCTAACTTCGTGTGTGGTCCTTCAGTTTCCTCAGTCCCGGTTTCCTTATTTAATATGAAAGAGATTTCCTGGGCTATGAAAGTCCATCCAAAATTCTCCAATAAAAGATGTCCGGTATGTTCTGAATTCTAGGCTTCACTCTAGCAAGGTCTAGTATCTTGGCAAGCGATCTTTACAGTGAAATAACACTGAAACATGTCAGGTTGTATTCCCGGCCTCCCACGCATCTGTTTGTTATGGAGTTAAATAAACGCTCCAATCATTTTCAAACAGGCGGGTGAGGGTGTGATACTTTCAAAATATTCCACGTAAAATAAGGTGCGTAAAACAAAAGGTCACGTATTACCATATATGGCAATAAGATATACGATGCCTTGCGTACAGACTCGCGAACATGTCGTTAACCTCAAATGACAACGTGTTCCAAAAGTAACAAGTCATTACTTTATCAGAAAGAAATCTCTTATGTGTGTCTGTCCATAAGTTGTCGCCCCGTATTCCCAGCTTTGGTGATGCGTGCACCCGTCTTATCGGTGATTAGGAATATAGCGCTGGGTGATGAACTTGTTAATCTGGCACGACCAAGCTTGGTACAAGGGAATTTTACCGACCTGCCCCTCGTAATATTATCTCTACCTCTCCTTGCAAATGTGATGTGTTTATTATCCACAAGGAGAGTCAGATAACAGACAAGACACAATATACTGAAAGTAGTGAAAGAATACTTGAAAATATAAACTATCTGCTACATAGTACAGAAAGAAAGAAAGTGCGACAACTGAAAGCACGCAATAAAATCAGTACCACAAATGCACCGATTACTGCCGGAGTAAAACTGAGATCGAGAGGGGTTTCCCCATTATGTCACAGTTAGCATTCTGTTTTTCCCTATTGTCATTGTTCACGTATCACGCTTCGATGCATGACCAGGCCAGACAAGCGTTTCGCCCATCCCTGAGAGATTAATTGAGTCCCTAAAACGTGATAATACCACATTGACTCCAAGTAAAAGCGGACACGTAGTGTTTGCTTAAGATTGCAAAATTACGCCCGACTCGACAGGAATAATGTAAGAAGTTGGAACGTAAACATTGACAACATTTGTCGGATTTAGCAACTCCATATACAGAAGATGACTGTTTGAAATTTTCTAACGCATGAGTCATACAGAATGCTACATAGGGAAACGTTTTCATTATATGAACTTTGAGTTGCATTGGCTGACATTTGAGGCGCCAATAAACAACCACGCAATTGGAAGATTTGTCAGAACGCCATAGAGCAGCGTGGGTCGAGAGCTATGATATAACATAGAACATCTAGCATACAACACTGCATTCCAGAAATCGTCACAAGTAGACAGCTCGGACCTTGCCGCAGACAAAAATAGAGTCAGGATTCTGAATCGTTAGGAACGGAAAAACGTATCATAGCATCTTTTATCCCCTGGAAAAGAAAACTCGCCAATATTAATACGGAACCGGACTCCTACAAAAACTACTCACAAGTCACATAGAAATTCTAGAATAAGAAATATCCCAGACGTGTGTTCAAGGCATCTGTGTTAAGTTTCCGAGACTTTTTACCTGAGCATGACGTCTAAGATTTGCTTAGTTACTAGGTTGATGGTACGGATTGGAGAGATCATTTGAGGTTCTACCCACATTACCAGCTGTACTAGTCTGTGGTTCGAAGCTTGAGATCGACACGTGAAACCTACATCCCACGCGTGGTAAAGATCCATGCATTGACCAGAAGCGGTTACCTCCAGAATCCTTTGGAGACGTGTCCTTGTCACAGAGACGAAGTGACGGAACCAGCAGCACCACCATTTCAGCAATTTGGAAGCTAAGTTATAAGTTTAGCAGGCCACCTAAAAAGATTATTTTCATCTCCCAAACCGAGATCTATGATGAACCATAATTTCTCATAATTACCATTTCATATTTATTTATATTTGTTTCAAAGTAATTGAGTATCAAATTTGTATATATTGATTTTGACAAATTCATAGTTGAATTAATCATTACAGAGAGAAAGGTACATGTATGATCCAAACGTCTAGCATATATATATATATATATATATATATATATATATATATATATATATATATATATATATATATATATATATATATATATATATATATATCGAGCTAATAAAAGAAATGTCGCTGAGTCAAATCAGCTGGGGGCTTGAACGAGCAAAATCATTTATATCCATCTTTACAAAAGGCGGCGGGTCAGATACAAAGTTAAGGTGCTAAGACTCATTCAGCATTGTTCTTGACTTCTGAAATATCTTGGATACCCCCTCGAGGTAGATGCATCATTATCCTTTTATCTACAACTCTGCCAAGAGTAATCTTGAGCGAAGGTAGACACCTTTGAAGGCCCACATTAGATACTCTAGGTTTTGGCCTCTGTTGGACCACTACTGCAGAGCAAGGGAGGCAACCCGTGACAGGTACTCATTTACCGCTGGCGAGACTGGAGCGTGTCGACACCGTGAATCAAACCTGGCACCTATGCCGCTAGAGACCAGCGCTCTAACCACTCTGTCAATCGGACGTCCGTATTCTTATACACACACGATTTGTTAAAAGCGTGGGGAAAGTTCATTTCGGACTTAACCATTCAAATTGCTGAGGAGTCACGTCTCAGAGAGCTTTTAAAACGAGTCTATCCCTTCTCTCGGTCCCGGAAAATGCGGTACTTCCCTCTAATAGCATTCAGTCTCGCAGGACAAACTTCGAGACCGTGTCAACTGGACTATGAAAGTGGACCTTTTTTTGGTTAGAAAATTAAATCTGTGAACAGTCAGTGTGCTAAAGTACCTTTGCTTCTGTTGTGAAATTGACAGAGATACAACGGTAAAATCCCTCCAAAGATAACATTTAAGGATAAAAACATAATGCGTAGGCTGCGAATAGTACATGATCGCCTAGACCGCGGGTCATCATCCTCCATAATAATTGACTTGCTAGACAGGAGGGGAACGGCGGATCAAAAAGGAAAAAAATATGACTGGAAAGATTGCGTGAGACTAGAAAGGCTAAGGAGACGCAATTGGGGGGGAAACGGAGAAAAGTCACGTTTCCCAAGTTGACATAAAAAGTAAGCAACTCGACAGAAGGGACCATAGATATGTTACGCCACAGTCATTTATTGGACGCTTTTGCGATACCAAGCCCTTGATTTGAATTCAGCGGCTAAAACGCAGATGTTTGGAATATTACAAAAATTAAAAAGTAAATTTTTCTTAATATTAATGTTAGGAATATAAAAAATTAGCTGGCCGGATGGCCTATTCTGAGCAGTGAACTAATATGTTCTTAATTTTACAAACGGATAGATAATATTGAAGATAATGACAAAAGACAGTGTTGTTCACATCATCGACAGACTGTATTGAATCTAAAAGTGTCGCTAATTGCAAAAAAAAAAAAACACGACTTTGGGACGCAGGTGTTCAAATTTACTTAGTATGGAGGAGAGGGGTTTTGGGTGGTAGCTGTGTCTAAATATAACTTTTAACGACAAAATTTTGGAGGGGAGAGAAAGGTTGGTTCAAAAATCAAGTACATTTTGTAGAAACACAAGTAGAGACGGACAGACTAACAGATAACCATCCATACTTGACTGAAGCATGACTGAAATGACTTTATGGTAGGAAATTTGAATTTAAAATAAACCTAGGCAGTGATTGGCCACAGACAATCATATCATTAGCGCTCAGACGCGAAAGTGGGGCCATTCTTCAATAGTTGTTCAGTGATAGACACAGATTTTAAAGTGTGGTGATTTCCATATGAAAGAAAGTGTAATAAATTTAGGGACGCCATACTATAGCCAGCAGCTCAGCTGAGTTTTGCTAGCAATTCTGTGTTATTTATTCATAATCTGGTAAGATTGAAATTATTTCCTTATATATTTTGAATATTGTTTCATGTTCGAGTGATTTGATACTGCCATATCGAAATCTAGCCTTACAAACAAGTAGGGATTTGCTCTAGACCCCCCGCCCAAGTCAGGGTCTAGGGACCAACAATGTACATAAACTCCAACAAGGATTATGCATGACAGATCAAGTGTTGAGAATAATGAAACATATTACCTATCCTCTTTTAGGGCAGAAAACTAATAAATATTTTTCAGAATCTATAGTCTGGGAGGATCTATCTGATGTAAAACCACCATGGTAAATGTGCTGTTTGGTCAGAGAGATCTGACCTGTCTGTATGATGTGGTTGTTGTGTCAGTGTTGTGTCCAGACGTGGGTAGAGAATAGATTTTGACACATGGCCCATACTTTGATTGCAGAGCTGCGAGTTTCTGTTGTCAACCAAGCAGTGTCTATTCAGTTGGTGACTTTACTCGAGTGTATCTGTGCAGTACTTGTGACAGAGACCACCATTATTGCCCGCCAGCACGGAGAGGTGGGACCACCTGATTTCAGCACCAGAGCTACAACGACAGGATGAGTGAGCCTCTGGTCTGCTGGACATTCACCACCGATTTGTAGTGACTAATACCCTCATAAAAATTCCCACCATTTTCTGGACACTGTGTAGTCAATATAGACAGGTGTGATGAGGCCACCCCAACAGCACAAACAGTAACTATCCTCCCAAGTAGATGACTACTAGAACATTTTAATAAAACTAACTAGTATAGTACATATATATGTACACTATTGCATTTATGATATAATATTCCATGCATTTCTTTCATAATCTCTAAATCCTTTTAAGTTCTGGTCAACCTAAAAAAATTGATCCAGAACAAAATAAATGTAATATAATTCTATCAAAAAATTTTACACACGTGAGTTAGTTCAGTGTATTTTAACATTTATTAATATTATTAGTCTTGTTAAATATCTGTGGGTATATCTATAACCTATTACACCACACTACATATCATAACCCTAGACACTTTACGTAGCCACATTCATTAAAAAAATTAAGTGTGAGGTCGTAGTGGTAGCAAGAAAGGCCTTCTGACAATTCACAACTACATTTTATCTCAGGAGCCTTCACAGCTGGCCTCATACAATTACATTTAGTAATATCACCATCATACAATACCATCAAACACCACTACATAAATTGGGGTCTTGTCCAGGGATAATTAGCCCAACAGTAATATTAGGATCTCCTGGTGGGAGAAATAAAAGTAGGGAAATAAATTGTAAAATTCCCTTTAAAATTAAAAGTGTCCCTGTAGATAAAAGTTGGTGAATCTTCACAGTCAGTAATAATTAATTAGTTAACTGGTTAGTTAGAATTAGTTAGACTATAGTCATAAGAAGTACTTAGTGTATTTACTGGTTAGAAATTTAGCTTGTATATTATTATATTGTCTAAAAAGTATGGCGGAGCTGGCAAAATTTAGATCAGCTGCTGTGCTCACCGCGAAGGAGATGGGAATGGATGGTCAAATTTTAATTCAATACGTAACGGCTGAATGTGATAAATATATTGAAAGGGAAGATAGAAAGGTAGCTGAAGAGAAGAGGTTACAAATTGAGGCTGATAGAGAAATTAAGAGGCTGCAGATTGAGGCAGAAGAAAAACGACAGCAAAGGGAGGCAGAAGAAAAACGACAGCAAAGGGAGGCAGAAGAAAAAAGGCTGACTGCCGAAAGGGAGGCAGAAGATAGAAGGTTGCAACGGGAGCACGAATTACGACTAAGGGAGCTGGAATTACAAGGCCAGGCTCCTGAAAATGGTGCCAGCCCTTTTGCCTCAGATGCTACGCCCAGTCTGGGAGCCTCAAACTCAGCTATGGGGTTTCATTTAGACCATTTTGTTGAGAAAGACGATGACATAGAAGGGTACCTAGGACGTTTTGAGTTATTAGCTACTACATATGGGTTAGAGAGAGAGAGGTGGAGTTTAAAGCTATCACAGGGATTGAGGGGTACTTCTTATGAAGTATTTGCCAAAATGAACAGGGAAGACCAAGACAATTATGACATGTTAAAGCAGGCTTTGTTATTAAGGTACGAGAAGAATGGTGAATTTTATCGTAAGAAATTTAGAAATGCCAAACTGTTGTCTGGGGAGACATACCACCAATTCTCTGCCAGACTAGAAACCTATTTGGAGAAATGGACGGCTCTGGGGAAGACCCAAGATCTTAAGGAAATGATCATGATTGAGCAATTGAGAGAGTCCATGGCTCCAGACATGAGAAAATTTCTCATGGAACAAGGTGCAGAGAAGTTGGGGGAAATTTTAAATGTTGCTGAGAGGTATCAGGCAGCTCAGGCAGAGGTAAGTGGTGCTAAAAAGAAGCACATAGACAATTTTAAAGCTCCACAGCAATTTAATAAATTTGATAATAGAGAGCAGGGAAATAAAGGTAGGACAAATTTTGAGCGGCCAAGAAATGACTATCGCGACAGAAACTCACAGTTCAATGACCAAAAGTTCAATGAAAAACCGTTGAACCAAGGAAAAAGATGGTGTAAATGGTGCAAGAAGGATAACCATAACACCGAATTTTGTAGAAGGAAACCTTCAAACATTGCTGCAATGAAGTCGGGGACGCAAAGATTAAAGGTTAATCCTAAGGAGCAACAGGAACCTTATCACCCCCCAGTTTGTGAGGATGTTATTTGTAATGGGGTCACCATAAGGTGCCTTTATGATACAGGTTTGGATTATGATTCAGTTGTGAAGTCTAGCCTAGTGGACCCAAGTCAGTATACCACAGAAACAGTGGAAATACAAGGGGCGACTAAGGACATACCACTCATGACACTTCCCATCGCAAGGATAACGGTGAAAACTCGCTATGTGGAAGGAGAAATCAGCAGCAGTGATAGATGAACCAATCTACCCTCTGATATTGGGGTGTAGATACGTCTTCTTGGGGAATCCCGAGAAACCGGTGATCATGGCGACAGTGCAGACCAGGTCACAGAAGAAGGAGGAAGAAGGTGAACCTATAAATGCTCATCCAGAGGAGATGAGGAAGGCGCAGGCTGAGGATAGGACACTCAAGCCCTGTTTTAAAAAATTGCCCAAAGGCCACACACCTCCGAGCAAGGGGGAATATTTCATGAAGAACAAACTATTATACAGGAAGACAGGAACTAGATCCACTGGTCACGGACAGTTAGTTCTTCCCAAGATATATAGGGCAAACTTAATAAGGAGCTTACATGTTGGAAAAGATGGTGACCATGAGAAAGTCGGTACCATCTGCCAAAAGATTGCTCGAAAATACTATTGGCCCGACGTAAATGTCGATGTTGAAAACTTTGTAGAAGCATGTGGCGTATTTCATGAGGGAACACCCACAAAGGGAAAATATGTGCAGGACCTAGAAACGCCACGGGGCAACTTTAGGCCTGAAAGGAAAACTAATTATACTCCGGTAGACAAAGTGGAATGGGAGCCCCCTTTTCACACCCAGTCTTCACTTGAATGGATTAACATGGCCACTATGCGAAGAGTACAAAGAAGAAATTTTACCCAGGATAGGATGACAATCCCTCGGTCAGACTTATATAAACTGGAAGAACAGACAAGAGAGCGAAGATCTCTCATAAGCAATCTAAAGTGGGGAGACAAACCCCAGAAAAAAATTGGTAGTGGTCGATTTGTGAGTGATGATTCTAGGAAGAAAAGTCCTCATTATAGAGCTTCTAATGGACGGGACCCGATGGGTTCCATGAAAAATAAGTATGATAAATTAAAGATCCAGATGTAGCTCTATTAAGGACCTGGACAGATGAGAAGGCGGAAGAGACTGTTACCTCATCGTATCAATATGTGAACGAACTGACCACTCGTTTGAAAGCTGGATGGCAACTGGCAAATGATAATTTGAAACAAGCCAGGAAGAAACATGCAGCATATTTTAATAGGAAGGCAAAGGACAGGGAACTGGCAGTCGGAGAGAAGGTGCTGCTTCTACTACCCGGAAGCCAGAATAAATTACAAATTGGTTGGCAAGGTCCATATACTGTTCTAGAGAAGGTGTCTAGAACAAACTATAAAATTGACAAAAAGGGGAAGGAAAAAGTTTATCATGTAAACCTGTTAAAGAAGTATCTGGACAGACCACTCCAGGAAAGCACCCCCTTATTGACCTTGGCTATTGCAACCCAGATGCAAAAAGAACCACTCACCTCACATGAATACCCATTACATCCTTGTGAAACCGCAGCACAGGTAAAAGTCAGTAAGCACCTGACTAAAAACCAGAGGGAGAGAGTTCAACAAGTTCTGGAGGAACATACAGATGTATTAACAGATAAACCAGGCCATACAAATTTGCTACAGTATGACATGAAACTGGTAGACTCAAACCCAATCTGTATGAGAGCCTATTCTATTCCGTTCGCGAAGGAGAAGGCATTGAAGGAAGAAATAGAGTATTTGTTGAAGGAGGGGATTATTTCGCACAGTGAATCATCTTTTAGTTCTAGTGTCGTTTTGTTGAGAAAACCGTCTGGGGAACACAGACTGTGCATAGATTACAGGAAACTGAATGCTGTCACAGAAGGACAAGTGGATCCATTACCAGACACAAAACAGTTATTTGCCAGACGGAACAAGGCAAAATACTTTTCAAAGGTGGATCTTAGTAAAGGCTATTACCAGATCCCAGTGAAGCCTGAAGTGAGACCTTATTTGGCTTTTAGCACTTCGGATGGACATTATGAATTCAATATGCTACCATTCGGACTGAAAAATGCTCCGAGTGTGTTTTCAAGGATGATGCGAAAATTGTTGGATCCCCTGAATAACCCATGTATCACGAATTTCATGGATGATATTCTCGTCGCCACAGAGACATTTGAAGAACACATTGAAGCTCTGGAGATGTTGTTTGATAGACTTCGGGAGGCGAACTTAACTGCTAGGCCAACAAAATGTTGTATTGGATGCAAAGAGTTGGAATTCTTGGTACACACTGTATATCAGGGTAATATGACCCCTGATCCTAAGAACTTGGAAAAACTGCAGAGAGCACCTAGGCCGCAAACAAAAAAGGACGTGCGATCATTTGTGTCGTTATGCGGATTTTATCAGAAATACATCAAGAATTTTAACGCTATTTGTGCTCCTCTGACTGATTTGACTCGCAAGGGACTTCCAGATAAAATTATTTGGACTGCACAATGTGAACTAGCGTTCCAAGAGTTAAAGGAAAAACTCACTAGCAAGCCTATTCTCAAACTGCCTGATTTGACACAGGACTTTGTCTTAAGAACCGATGCAAGTAATGTAGGACTCGGAGGGGCTTTGTTGCAAAGATCATCTTCACCTGATGGGGAACTTAAACCAGTCGCTTATGCAAGCCGCAAATTGAATAAGGCGGAACAAGGATACTCCACAAGCGAAAAGGAATGTTTAGCATTAATCTGGGCAATAAGAAGTTTCAAATCTATCTGTATGGTAGGACATTTGTGGTGGAGACGGACCATCAGCCTCTCGTATTCTTATCTCAGGCTAAGCATGAAAACGCAAGATTGCTGAGGTGGTCTTTATTGCTTCAACCTTATCAGTTTAGTATCCAATATATCCCAGGCAAATTGAATGTCGGTGCAGATTTCCTCAGTCGGCACCCCTGTGATCAAAATTAGAGTAGTGGCAGACGTGAGGAGTAATTTTACCTATGTGTATCGCTGGTGTTGGAACTTGCCATAGGCATGTTTTCAAGTGGGGAGATGTGTAGTGAAATTGACAGAGATACAACGGTAAAATCCCTCCAAAGATAACATTTAAGGATAAAAACATAATGCGTAGGCTGCGAATAGTACATGATCGCCTAGACCGCGGGTCATCATCCTCCATAATAATTGACTTGCTAGACAGGAGGGGAACGGCGGATCAAAAAGGAAAAAAATATGACTGGAAAGATTGCGTGAGACTAGAAAGGCTAAGGAGACGCAATTGGGGGGGAAACGGAGAAAAGTCACGTTTCCCAAGTTGACATAAAAAGTAAGCAACTCGACAGAAGGAACCATAGATATGTTACGCCAAAGTCATTTATTGGACGCTTTTGCGATACCAAGCCCTTGATTTGAATTCAGCGGCTAAAACGCAGATGTTTGGAATATTACAAAAAGTAAAAAGTAAATTTTTCTTAATATTAATGTTAGGAATATAAAAATTAGCTGGCCGGATGGCCTATTCTGAGCAGTGAACTAATATGTTCTTAATTTTACAGACGGATAGATAATATTGAAGATAATGACAAAAGACAGTGTTGTTCACATCATCGACAGACTGTATTGAATCTAAAAGTGTCGCTAATTGCAAAAAAAAAAAAACACGACTTTGGGACGCAGGTGTTCAAATTTACTTAGTATGGAGGAGAGGGGTTTTGGGTGGTAGCTGTGTCTAAATATAACTTTTAACGACAAAATTTTGGAGGGGAGAGAAAGGTTGGTTCAAAAATCAAGTACATTTTGTAGAAACACAAGTAGAGACGGACAGACTAACAGATAACCATCCATACTTGACTGAAGCATGACTGAAATGACTTTATGGTAGGAAATTTGAATTTAAAATAAACCTAGGCAGTGATTGGCCACAGACAATCATATCATTAGCGCTCAGACGCGAAAGTGGGGCCATTCTTCAATAGTTGTTCAGTGATAGACACAGATTTTAAAGTGTGGTGATTTCCATATGAAAGAAAGTGTAATAAATTTAGGGACGCCATACTATAGCCAGCAGCTCAGCTGAGTTTTGCTAGCAATTCTGTGTTATTTATTCATAATCTGGTAAGATTGAAATTATTTCCTTATATATTTTGAATATTATTTCATGTTCGAGTGATTTGATACTGCCATATCGAAATCTAGCCTTACAAACAAGTAGGGATTTGCTCTAGACCCCCCGCCCTAGTCAGGGTCTAGGGACCAACAATGTACATAAACTCCAACAAGGATTCTGCAAGACAGATCAAGTGTTGAGAATAATGAAACATATTACCTATCCTCTTTTAGGGCAGAAAACTAATAAATATTTTTCAGAATCTATAGTCTGGGAGGATCTATCTGATGTAAAACCACCATGGTAAATGTGCTGTTTGGTCAGAGAGATCTGACCTGTCTGTATGATGTGGTGGTTGTGTCAGTGTTGTGTCCAGACGTGGGTAGAGAATAGATTTTGACACATGGCCCATACTTTGATTGCAGAGCTGCGAGTTTCTGTTGTCAACCAAGCAGTGTCTATTCAGTTGGTGACTTTACTCGAGTGTATCTGTGCAGTACTTGTGACAGAGACCACCATTATTGCCCGCCAGCACGGAGAGGTGGGACCACCTGATTTCATCACCAGAGCTACAACGACAGGATGAGTGAGCCTCTGGTCTGCTGGACATTCACCAACGCAGTTTAGTTACTAATACCCCATAAAAATTCCCACCATTTTCTGGACACTGTGTAGTCAATATAGACAGGTGTGATGAGGCCACCCCAACAGCACAAACAGTAACTATCCTCCCAAGTAGATGACTACTAGAACATTTTAATAAAACTAACTAGTATAGTACATATATATGTACACTATTGCATTTATGATATAATATTCCATGCATTTCTTTCATAATCTCTAAATCCTTTTAAGTTCTGGTCAACTTAAAAAATTGATCCAGAACAAAATAAATGTAATATAATTCTATCAAAAAATTTTACACACGTGAGTTAGTTCAGTGTATTTTAACATTTATTAATATTATTAGTCTTGTTAAATATCTGTGGGTATATCTATAACCTATTACACCACACTACATATCATAACCCTAGACACTTTACGTAGCCACATTCATTAAAAAAAATTAAGTGTGGGGTCGTAGTGGTAGCAAGAAAGGCCTTCTGACAATTCACAACTACATTTTATCTCAGGAGCCTTCACAGCTGGCCTCATACAATTACATTTAGTAATATCACCATCATACAATACCATCAAACACCACTACAGCTTCTAATGGGTTAAACTATTTTACAGTAGACTCTTCTTCACTAACGCCAGTACTTGAGTATACCCCTTCCCACCCCTTCCCCCCCCCCCCCCCCCGGCCTTAGACAGTACAAGAAAATACGAATGTTCTAGAACAGTGGTTCTCAACATGGGCCTTGCCATATTTCTATGGGGCCACAGTAAGATGATAAAGTACCTTTTTTTCCAGCTAACAGCGACTGCGTGGGTGGGGGGAGGGGGGCCGCACAGAGGTAAATGAGGCTCAGAAGGGACGCATGAGCAAAAAAAGGTTGAGAACCCCTTTTCTAGAAGAGTGTGTCTCAAAGGGTGGTTCTTGGACAATCAAGGGGTCCTCAAGCTGCAATGGGAAAATGGATTTTTTAGAAATACGCCTTAAAAGCATGATATGACAGAAACTGATGACCGAACCGACTCAAGACACCAAAGACAGCAGGAAATAGGCGAACAAGATGACCAAGGTTTGCTGGCGAGGCACTAATGATCGATCAATCTCAGCTCAGAAGCCGTTAACAACTTGATCAAGGAACCAATGTTTTATTTAACGTATTTGTCATGTGGGTACAACTCCTGCAGTTTCCGACACTTTAGGACGACTGTGTATAAGATAAGTCGACACTTTAGGACGACTGTCTATAAGATATGTCGACACTTTAGGACGGCAGTGTACACTAGTGGCTGGTAATACAGGAGCTGTGGGGATCTACTTCAGAAACACTGAGCTCAGCTTATATTTCCAATATATGTTCTGGAATCTCCAGGGAAAGATGTAGACCAAAAAACACATGGAGAAGAGAGCTAGATACAGAAGTGAAAATGATGAGGAAAACTTGGAATGAGCGGATTGCACGTGACAGGAGGACTTGGCATGTGTTTTATGAAGACCTAAGCTCATTGGGAGCTAAAGGGTATTGATTTATTAAGTATATATTTGGAATAAGTGTAGTATATAAGTAACTTTTAACATGGAAAGAACTTGAACTGATGGCACGTGACAGGAGGACTAAGCATGTTTTTTATGAAGGCCTACGCTCATTTGGGGAGCTAAAGGGTATTGATTGATATGTAATTATTGTATGTGCCGAACTATCTGATCACTGCAACTCCATCAATGAAACGGTGGAAAATAAAATTTAATAAATGATATTTTACCGAAAGTTAACTTCACTTCAACGAAAATATCGCTTTCCAATCTAATGCATTACATAGTTAAAGTTCACTTTTGCAAGTTAGCTCGTGGGTTTTTACTGGGGAAGCGGGAAAAAAGTACCTTTAATCTTGGGGACAGCAATTTCTCAAGCTTGAAAATTATTTTTTTCCTCCTCCAGAATCTAGAGATCTACTAAACCATCCACTGTGATCTACGTCTTGATCTGGATCTACCTTTTGCCAACCCCCTGGTATGCACAACGCGAAAATAAATAACCCATTAACACCCGAAGACGCAAACATTATAATTTTCCTTTTCGTTCCTTATGGAGCATGAAGCTACTACAACTACTACAACTACAACTAGCCACTTGCAGGAAGCCAGCACAAAGCATCTGTATGCTCTAGCGAGTGGTGGTTTCAGTAGCAAGTTCTTTTACGTGATCAGGTTGACAACCTCATGCACAACCTCATATAAGTCACTTTGTACATCATTGAGCCGTTCACTAATTCTTTTTTTTTGTCTCATAAAACACCTCGGGAACTACACGGAGCAAGACGCAAGCACAACCAGTACAATATCACCACCAATAACCAGTACAATATCACAGCCAGTAACCAGTACAATATCACAGACAGTAACCAGTACAATATCACAGCCACTAACCAGTACAATATCACAGCCAGTAACCAGTACAATATCACAGCCAGTAACCAGTACAATATCACAGCCAGTAACCAGTACAATATCACAGCCAGTAACCAGTACAATATCACCACCACTAACCAGTACAATATCACAGCCAGTAACCAGTACAATATCACAGCCAGTAACCAGTACAATATCACAGCAAGTAACCAGTACAATATCACAGCCACTAACCAGTACAATATCACAGCAAGTAACCAGTACAATATCACAGCCATTAACGAGTACAATATCACAGCAAGTAACCAGTACAATATCACAGCCACTAACCAGTACAATATCACAGCAATTAACCAGTACAATATCACAGCCACTAACCAGTACAATATCACAGCAAGTAACCAGTACAATATCACAGCAAGTAACCAGTACAATATCACAGCCATTAGAAAATCCCTTTTTCAAATGTGTATCTGTACTCTATTCAAAAACAGCTTAATTTTTGTAACTGTGCCAGCAACGACTAGCGATGAAAACTTAAGAGAAAGGAATTATGAAATACCGATTTTATTTAATAGTCAACACATTTTTCACTACCTGGCGCAAGGGAAAAAAGAATGAAAACTCGTAACCTAGGGGATCGGAAAAGTCAAAAGTCAAAAGGTTAATAGTCAACAGGTATCTGAATGTACTATATCTAACATCTTAAACCTCACATTGCCCTACTTTCACTTTGAAACTCCACATTCTCATCTAACACTCTGACTCGATTCTTTCCAATACGTTTTCCCTCCATTATGCTGTCTCACGTATTAGTAGACAAGAACGTTTGTCTACTATACTAGCTCACAAGAAGGCTGTCCATTATACTAGTAGACAGAAACGTTGTCCAGTATACTAGTTCAAAGCAGTGGTCCTTTTAATAAAATTTAGGCAAGAATGTTATCCAGTATACTAGTGGACAAGAACGGTGTGCTCAGTAACCGGTGTGGCGTGCCGCCGATGTCTGCCCAGTGCACTATGACACCAGGCAGAATACACCATATAATGGTATACACAATTATATGTTGTGGTAAAATATTACGAGAGTATCTGACACGTACAATTTTACAAATAAGTTGAGTTATCATCATCTGTCACAAAAAATTAGGAAGCGTTGTCTTATGATTGCATCGAATTTTTTGAATATTTGCCATACTCACCTAGTTAATTTGAGGTGGAATTTTTTTTGGTTTTTTTTTCGACAGCAAACGACTCTGGGATCAACCCAGCCTCATGAATTGGGTATCAGTGCAACTCTGGGAAGGTTAAATAAAGCCAGCCTGCTTGATGCTGACCACATCAGCCCTAGTGTGCTGTATGATCAAGAAAATATGGGCCTAACACCATATTCCCAATATGTTTCAATGTGCATGTAACAGGATCCTTTATCTTTTACCTATTTAATTTAAATATTAAAGTGTGCCGTGGGATTTTGAAAGGCACTTTAAGTGCGCTGCGAAGTGAAAAAGGTTACGCAGCACTGGTCTAGCAAACTAGTAGACAAGAATGTTGTCCAATATACTAGTAGAGAATAACGTTATCTAAAATACTAGTAGACAAGAATGTTGTCCAATATACTAGTAGAGAATAACGTTGTCCATAATACTAGTAGACAAGAAAGTTGTCCATAATACTAGCAGACAAGAATGTTGTCCAATATACTAGTTGAGAATAACGTTGTCCAAAATACTAGTAGACAAGAATGTTGTCCAATATACTAGTAGAGAATAACGTTGTCCATAATACTAGTAGACAAGAAAGTTGTCCATAATAGTAGTAGAGAATATCGTTGTCCAAAATACTATCTACAAGAAAGTTGTCTAATATATCAGTAGACAAGAAACACTTGCCTAACGTTACTATCGTAGATTTGTGATAGGTGATTAAGACTTAGTTTGGTCCCTTCTGAATAGACATAGAAATAAGTGATAGCTCAGTGGGAGGTGATAAAATAGAAATAGATTCCACGAGTGAGGTGGAGGAAATATAGTAGATTCTCTCAGTCAGCCTATCATCTACAACAGTGTTAGATTAGTCAGACAAATCTAATATAATATATATTAATATATATATTCCTCACATACCCACACACATAAGTGACGACAATAGACGCACAAACGTGAAACTATGACAATGAAAAATATAGATATTTGGGAACGAACTGACCGCCACACTGATTAAGTTTATGAGAATTTTAATTATCATAATAAAATTCCATCACCACACATAAAAAAATTACATTCAACATATACAAATAGTCATAAAGTCAATGAATTGCTACAAGAATGATAGACCCAGAGGTATGATCTTTTCCCTCGATGTATAGCCCACAGTCCTGTTAGAAGAAAAGTGATAGCCCCAAAGAGTCACGGATACATATGCTTTAGTCTAAGATTTCCCTTTAAAGGTATGAACAGACTTTGATGCTCTGATCTATCCTAAGGACAATATTGTTAGCAACAAAACTTGCATAAAGAAATTACAAAGTGGGTGCATATATCAAAAAAACATCTCTCAGTCTACTCTCACTCTGTTCTTTCAGCAGGGATCCCTGTGTCACTTTCTTACCTAATGTCTGGATGGTGTTCGCTGTCTGGCACACTTTATGACACACCCAACGTAAATCTGCCTTTCGTTTGATGAAGCGGATACCCAGCTCTGCAGATCTTGGTTTCATCCAATGGGTCCGGGGAGCGTCCTCTTCATGCGATATTTTGTTCAGATTTAGTTATTGTCACTTTACTCAGTTCAGGTAAGAATTAGTTTTAGCGGGCCCACAATGTCAGAATCACGAGGTTTCCCGTATTTAGGAAAATGACCGGTTGGTAACTTCTCTCAAAAAAATAATTATTGTTCACACCACCCTTTGTCAAAATCGTTGGAAAGTTAATGCTGGTAATATTTTTCGCCACAGAGGCTGCATGTACTTGATGTTTTATCAGGAAGAATTTAATCTGGCTCGGTAGGCGCAGTTATTCAATTTGTCTTAAAGTTTGTGAAAAATGGGTACTCTGTCGTTCTGGAAGCACCACAATGCCAGACAGGTTTTACTTTGTACACCCACACGTCTTTAATTAAAAGAATGTTTAGTTCTTCACAGATATTTCTCATCAGTACTTAAACGCTGGTAGAGTTGGGCTACCCCAGTTTTCACTGAATAAAGAAAAACAAAAATATAAAATACTTATACATACTATACCTCGGTTATAACTTACATTATAAACTGCAAGCGTAGAGCTTGTTTTTATCGTTTAAATCTCCCGTGATATAAGTTATATTCATAAAATCAACATCATGAATTATAAATACGTACGTATCTCGTCAATACTCAATGATGAATCAGTGCAGTTATAAGTTAGTTTAAAATACACTCGACTAATTACTAGCAATTTAATAAAATTTATTTATAGCTGCATGCGTTTAAGCTAGAAATTATAATTTATGTTGCTATCCACTGGAACACGTCGACTAGAGAATATAACAGACTTATAAATTAATTTCTTCTGCACACAAATCTAACTAGTAGAATGAAATAAGCGATTTATCACTAGATCACTCAACACAATTAGATATCTAATAATTACCTCCACAAAGAACTACAGATTAATACCACGAACTAGAATCATTCAATATAATGGTAGTCTAGAACTTGGCAAAATGTTGCCAAGAAACGAAGAACTTCGCAATAAACAAAATATTCCTTCTAGCACTAGCGATCTGTCTATGCACTAAAAACCCAAAAATAATTTTTCAAGGAGTTTATAGCTTGCAGTCAAAAAACGTAACATCAAATTGACAAAAAGCGTGGGGCGCTATTCTGCATGAAATTAACTTCTGCTTTATACTTCATTATAGACTTATGTATAAAATATATGATAAGCGCTTAAGTGACGTTACATAAAAGCGTGTAAAAAGACATGAACGCTGTTTCATATAGGTATTAGACGAGAGCGTTGTTCAAAATACCCGTCTCAACTCTTTTTGCACACCACAAAGCGTTCATTACTTTGGAACTTTGTGCTCAAAAGGCTGATGCTAGGCGTGTCTTTATGCAAACATTTATTACAAATAAGGGAGGGAAACCTGAGGCCTGTAAACAGTAAATTAATATGAAACAAATATAAAGGTATGTTATCAGGCACTCGCAGGAAATAAAGAAGTAGAACACCAGACAACAGAAAAAACAACAGACATGAGTGGCTTACCCAGGATTTGAACACTGGACCTTCCGTGCGACAACCCCGCCTAGCCATGCAAGCGAATCGCACTATCCGCTCTGCCATCTACGCATCATCAAAAAATGATGTTTCAATGGCAGGTCAATAGTGCGAACCACAATACACGACACCAGAAGTCCTCCATGGGCAGTTCAGCCTATTAATGACGCAATCACTTCTGTTGTATTTCTATCAAGCAGTATAGGCCGAATCCAACAAGACCCTTAGGACCTTAATACTGTGTCCAGTAAATGATAGTAGACTAGAACAGTGAGAACAGGATAGTGGGTAGGTTTGGTATTGTACAAACATTTATTACAAATAAGGGAGGGAAACCTGAGGCCTGTAAACAGTAAATTAATATGAAACAAATATAAAGGTATGTTATCAGGCACTCGCAGGAAATAAAGAAGTAGAACACCAGACAACAGAAAAACAACAGACATGAGTGGCTTACCCAGGAAGCTGAACTGCCCATGGAGGACTTCTTTATTGTACAATACCAAACCTACCCACTATCCTGTTCTCACTGTTCTAGTCTACTATCATTTACTGGACACAGTATTAAGGTCCTAAGGGTCTTGTTGGATTCGGCCTATACTGCTTGATAGAAATACAACAGAAGTGATTGCGTCATTAATAGGCTGAACTGCCCATGGAGGACTTCTGGTGTCGTGTATTGTGGTTTGCACTATTGACCTGCCATTGAAACATCATTTTTTGATGATGCGTAGATGGCAGAGCGGATAGTGCGATTCGCTTGCATGGCTAGGCGGGGTTGTCGCACGGAAGGTCCAGTGTTCAAATCCTGGGTAAGCCACTCATGTCTGTTGTTTTTCTGTTGTCTGGTGTTCACTGTTCTAGTCTACTATCATTTACTGGACATAGTATTAAGGTCCTAAGGGTCTTGTTGGATTCGGCCTATACTGCTTGATAGAAATACAACAGAAGTGATTGCGTCATTAATAGGCTGAACTGCCCATGGAGGACTTCTGGTGTCGTGTATTGTGGTTCGCACTATTGACCTGCCATTGAAACATCATTTTTTGATGATGCGTAGATGGCAGAGCGGATAGTGCGATTCGCTTGCATGGCTAGGCGGGGTTGTCGCACGGAAGGTCCAGTGTTCAAATCCTGGGTAAGCCACTCATGTCTGTTGTTTTTCTGTTGTCTGGTGTTCTACTTCTTTATTTCCTGCGAGTGCCTGATAACATACCTTTATATTTGTTTCATATTAATTTACTGTTTACAGGCCTCAGGTTTCCCTCCCTTATTTGTAATAAATGTTTGTACAATACCAAACCTACCCACTATCCTTTTCTCACTGTTCTAGTCTACTATCATTTACTGGACACAGTATTAAGGTCCTAAGGGTCTTGTTGGATTCGGCCTATACTGCTTGATAGAAATACAACAGAAGTGATTGCGTCATTAATAGGCTGAACTGCCCATGGAGGACTTCTGGTGTCGTGTATTGTGGTTCGCACTATTGACCTGCCATTGAAACATCATTTTTGATGATGCGTAGATGGCAGAGCGGATAGTGTGATTCGCTTGCATGGCTAGGCGGGGTTGTCGCACGGAAGGTCCAGTGTTCAAATCCTGGGTAAGCCACTCATGTCTGTTGTTTTTCTGTTGTCTGGTGTTCTACTTCTTTATTTCCTGCGAGTGCCTGATAACATACCTTTATATTTGTTTCATATTAATTTACTGTTACAGGCCTCAGGTTTCCCTCCCTTATTTGTAATAAATGTTTGTACAATACCAAACCTACCCACTATCCTGTTCTCACTGTTCTAGTCTACTATCATTTACTGGACACAGTATTAAGGTCCTAAGGGTCTTGTTGGATTCGGCCTATACTGCTTGATAGAAATACAACAGAAGTGATTGCGTCATTAATAGGCTGAACTGCCCATGGAGGACTTCTGGTGTCGTGTATTGTGGTTCGCACTATTGACCTGCCATTGAAACATCATTTTTTGATGATGCGTAGATGGCAGAGCGGATAGTGCGATTCGCTTGCATGGCTAGGCGGGGTTGTCGCACGGAAGGTCCAGTGTTCAAATCCTGGGTAAGCCACTCATGTCTGTTGTTTTTCTGTTGTCTGGTGTTCTACTTCTTTATTTCCTGCGAGTGCCTGATAACATACCTTTATATTTGTTTCATATTAATTTACTGTTTACAGGCCTTAGGTTTCCCTCCCTTATTTGTAATAAATGTTTGTACAATACCAAACCTACCCACTATCCTGTTCTCACTGTTCTAGTCTACTATCATTTACTGGACACAGTATTAAGGTCCTAAGGGTCTTGTTGGATTCGGCCTATACTGCTTGATAGAAATACAACAGAAGTGATTGCGTCATTAATAGGCTGAACTGCCCATGGAGGACTTCTGGTGTCGTGTATTGTGGTTCGCACTATTGACCTGCCATTGAAACATCATTTTTTGATGATGCGTAGATGGCAGAGCGGATAGTGCGATTCGCTTGCATGGCTAGGCGGGGTTGTCGCACGGAAGGTCCAGTGTTCAAATCCTGGGTAAGCCGCTCATGTCTGTTGTTTTTCTGTTGTCTGGTGTTCTACTTTTTTATTTCCTGCGAGTGCCTGATAACATACCTTTATATTTGTTTCATATTAATTTACTGTTTACAGGCCTCAGGTTTCCCTCCCTTATTTGTAATAAATGTTTGTACAATACCAAACCTACCCACTATCCTGTTCTCACTGTTCTAGTCTACTATCATTTACTGGACACAGTATTAAGGTCCTAAGGGTCTTGTTGGATTCGGCCTATACTGCTTGATAGCAATACAACAGAAGTGATTGCGTCATTAATAGGCTGAACTGCCCATGGAGGACTTCTGGTGTCGTGTATTGTGGTTCGCACTATTGACCTGCCATTGAAACATCATTTTTTGATGATGCGTAGATGGCAGAGCGGATAGTGCGATTCGCTTGCATGGCTAGGCGGGGTTGTCGCACGGAAGGTCCAGTGTTCAAATCCTGGGTAAGCCACTCATGTCTGTTGTTTTTCTGTTGTCTGGTGTTCTACTTCTTTATTTCTTGCGAGTGCCTGATAACATACCTTTATATTTGTTTCATATTAATTTACTGTTTACAGGCCTCAGGTTTCCCTCCCTTATTTGTAATAAATGTTTGTACAATACCAAACCTACCCACTATCCTGTTCTCACTGTTCTAGTCTACTATCATTTACTGGACACAGTATTAAGGTCCTAAGGGTCTTGTTGGATTTGGCCTATACTGCTTGATAGAAATACAACAGAAGTGATTGCGTCATTAATAGGCTGAACTGCCCATGGAGGACTTCTGGTGTCGTGTATTGTGGTTCGCACTATTGACCTGCCATTGAAACATCATTTTTTGATGATGCGTAGATGGCAGAGCGGATAGTGCGATTCGCTTGCATGGCTAGGCGGGGTTGTCGCACGGAAGGTCCAGTGTTCAAATCCTGGGTAAGCCACTCATGTCTGTTGTTTTTCTGTTGTCTGGTGTTCTACTTCTTTATTTCCTGCGAGTGCCTGATAACATACCTTTATATTTGTTTCATATTAATTTACTGTTTACAGGCCTCAGGTTTCCCTCCCTTATTTGTAATAAATGTTTGTACGATACCAAACCTACCCACTATCCTGTTCTCACTGTTCTAGTCTTGGCCACTATTGACCTGGCCATTGAAACATCAATTTTTGAATGTTGATGCGTAAAGAATGGCAGAGGCGGATTAGTGCTATTTCGCTTGCATGGCTAGCGGGGTTGTCGCAC